>CM016620.1:4419517-4681197 GCA_005393395.2 Gossypium australe | reverse complement strand
TTGTATATATTTCCTATCATTTCTATTATTATTACTATGCTATTATTTAGTATTTGGCTATTATTATTACTATACCACTATGTTGTATATATATTTTGTATCATTTTTGTTTTATTATTATTACTATATTATTATTATTATTATATTATTATTATTATTATTATTATTTTTATTATTTTATTATTTGCACTCATATATGACATTTATTATCTTCATGGTTACTAATTCTATCATTTTCGACATCGTTTTTTCATCCTCGCTTTTTTTTAACCTTTGTATTTTATTCCTTTGTTTTTGTTCGATATTCTTATGATTTTTTTATTCGCGTCATTTATGTAAACCGACCGTTTTGAGATGGTCTTGGATTCAAAGATTTAAATTATCGTGTCCTAAAGTATTGGATGTGATACTTTATTCTTTTGGAACAAGAAGATTTGGTTTTTAATTCGAAAAAAACTACGGGATAATCTCCGATCCGAAGATTTAAATTATCGTGTCCTAAAGTATTGGATGTGATATTTTAGTCTTTTAAAACGAGAAAAATCTCGATTTTCAAAAAAAACTACGGGATAATCTCCGATCCGAAGATTTAAATTATCGTGTCCTAAAGTATTGGATGTGATATTTAGTCTTTTAAAAACGAGAAAATCTCGATTTTCAAAAAACTATGGGATAATCTCCGATTCGAAGATTTAAATTATCGTGTCCTAAAGTATTGGATGTGATATTTTAATCCCTCGGAAACGAGAAAATCTTGATTTGCAATTCCGGAAAACTATGAGATGATCTTAGGATCGAAGATTTAAACTATCATGTCCTAAAGTATTGGATGTGACACTTTATTTCTTCGAAACGAGAAAATCTCGAGTCAGTTCAAGGAAAACACGAATATTTCTAAAAGGGGTCAGATTTCCTTCAAATTTTCAAACTTTCGACATTAGGACATTAACTAATCAACTTGGTACCAATTTTGGGCGTGACGAGGGTGCTAACCCTCCTCGCACGTAACCGACTTCC
Organism: Gossypium australe; assembly: GCA_005393395.2. Classification (NCBI taxonomy): domain Eukaryota; kingdom Viridiplantae; phylum Streptophyta; class Magnoliopsida; order Malvales; family Malvaceae; genus Gossypium; species Gossypium australe. The sequence continues at coordinate 4,680,180 of CM016620.1, read as the reverse complement.
GAACCCATTTTCTCAAATTTTCGTAGACCAAAAGCATTGTTTTAGTAAATCAAATGTTTTTAAAACAAAGGTGACCGATCACACCTAATAAAAGATCGGTGGCGACTGTTTTATTCATTTAAAAAAAAAAAACCCAAGTTCGATTTTCCGCCTTTTCAAAAGGGGGTTACGACAGCTTGGCGACTCCACTGGGGACCCAAAAGAGAGTCAGGCCGTAAATTGATTGATTTTTTTGTCCCTTTGATCGAAATTTGGAAAATTGTTGTGAAAATTGTGTTTCTCTTTGATGCATTGCTTGTGCTATGATGTCGAGTCTCGTGAAATACTTTGGCATTGCATTGCATGATCATTGCGGTCACACCCTTAAGTGAGTGAGAAGCTACTCTTTCGTGAGGTCTTCACCTCCGTGCAAGATAGCGGATCTTTCGGAACACATCCGTACCTGTCTTCGTGAGATTTTCATCTCCGTGCAGCCATAGGGAAATGTCCCCCTGAACTGAACTCGATCCATATGAGCCTATAATGGGTGAGGATCGAGGAATCAGCTGGTTCAGGTACCTTTACTATAGAACCAAACCCCATATAGAAAGCCATAAGAACCACCCTAGATAGAGCCATACCGAACTCTAGTGGTCACCCGATTAAGTTTTGCATTTGCTGCTTATGACTTGCTTTATCTTCATCTCTCGCATAGCATATGCATCAAAAAGGATGTTGATTCCCATTCGATTTCTGAATAGGTAGCTTATCATGGAAAAGGGGTTTCTTGATAGAGTGGAAGACAATGCGGCCGTCCGGATATGGGCTGAGACAGTACAGCGAGAGAAGGGGGATAGCCTCACGGAGGGATATATATCAGAATTGTGGGATTATACACGCATCAGTGTGACTCAAAATAATCTTCGAGAAATAAAAGAAATATGAGATCAGTGGGATAACAAGATCAAGCAGTTATTCTACCATCATTATGGCGACTTGCCTTATCTGCTTGACATCAAGATAGACCAACACTTGTTCCGAGCCATGACCCAGTTTTGGAACCCTGCGTACGAGTGCTTTACTTTTGGGAAATAGATTTGGTTCCTACCATAGAGGAGTACACGGCCCTGATCCGCTGCCCGAGAATTCAAACTGATAAAGCCTACTTGAGAGCCGTTAATGTACCCACATTCACAAAAAAGCTGATGAATACAACGGGGATGAGTGAGCAGTGGGTCACGGCCCGGACAAAGCAAAAGGGAGGTTGTAAGTGCATCCCTTGAAGGAATCTAAGGGATTTGATCATAGCACATCCTGAGGAGAAGAGGGTTGATGTTTTAGCTTTGAGCATTTACGGATTGGTCATCTTCCCCAAGGCTCTAGGACATGTGGGATGAGCGGTAGCTGATCTATTCGACAAACTGGACAGAGGGGTCACCTGTCCTCCTCGATTCTCGCTGAAACTTTTAGGTCTCTAAGCGCGTGTCGGAGGGCCGGCGAAGGGAGATTCATCGGTTGCGCCCAACTCTTACATGGGTTTCACACATTTTTGGAAAATAGAAAAGGTGTCGTGCCTAATCTTCACCGAAGACTACTCTCCACTAAAAAATACAGCAGCAACGCCTAGACGAGATGACATCACGGAAGAAAGTTGGATGATGGCTTTGCAAAGCTTACAAGAAGAAATGTAGAATGGAAAGCTCCTTGGATGATACTTGACGAAATCTTGTATAAGTGTGGAGACTTTGATCATGTCCCCCTGCTCGGAATATGGGGAGCCGCCGGATACGCTCCTCTTCTCGTGTTAAGACAGTATGGGTCAAGACAGTTTACACCACCTACACAAGGGTTAGCCGAGTGCGAATTCAATATAAAGGGGAAATTACAAAAAGAGAGTCCGCGAGATATCAAGGCTTGGGGCCAAATTCATAAAATGAAAAAGTTCGCTGCCAATCCAATGACGACACCCGAGTACATCCAATGGCAGATCAAAGAATCAATGACAACATCCCCACATCTGACCAAGAAAACACCCGATTACTAGAAGAGCAGTTACGGGCGATCCCCTCAGAGCTTGAAATCATCAAACAAGACTTCGAAAAAAGAACCGGGAATTAAGGAAAAGAATAGAGCAACTAGAGGAAGAGAAATGCAGCTAGGTTTGGACGTCGATATTCAAAAATTGGAAGCCGATAAGTGGAGGAAAGAAAACTAAAGCCGAAGAAGATTTGAGTGATTTGAAGACCGATTATAAGAAGCTACAAGATCGATAAGAATGGCGGGACTAGGAAAAACGTCAGAGCAATGGCGTCAGGAGATTAGAGGAGAAGAACAGAGTGAGCCAGTGGGAAAGAAAACTCCAAGACGCTCATGAACGAGAAGATGCCCTAAAACGGAATGCGATGGAAGGCCAAGATGAGAAAGAGAAATTGAAGATGCGAGTGTCAGAACTGGAGAGGTTGCTACATCAGTATCGAAGCCGCCATCCCATGGCCAAATTAAAGGCTAGTCTGAGCAAAATTGAAGAAATGAAGGCAAGAATTGAAGAGCTAGAATCCGTCGTGCATGGCTACGAGCTACGGGAGGAACTTTTCCAAGCTAATGAGGAGCGATGGAAGCAGCAATTGCATGACTCCCAGAACCAAGTTAGAAGCCGGGATTATATTATGGGAGAAGCCATAGCTCAAATACAACGAATGGCGGATCACCTGCAGACTTTGGCAGTTCAAGCTGAGGCATTAGGTTTGGTGTACGAATCAGGGTCAGAAAAAGGTCAAAAGTTAAGTTGGCTTCTTGAAGAGGTCAAGGCTTTAGGTGCTAGGGCCCGACCATTCGTGTAATCCACTTTATGTAAAGAAACTTGTTTTCTAGAAAAGCTATTCTAATGGAAATCGAATTGGAATCAACATTTTTGCATACATTTCATACATCAGCATTACATTGCATCATACACATCGAATCTCACGGAAGGACCCTAAAATTATGGCAGTTACTCTAGAACATCACTACGGTACGAGAAACAAGACAAGGATAATGGACCAAAGAATAGAAAAGCTAGAACAAATGCAAAAAGAAATTCAGGATCAAATGAAAGAACAGTGCAGTTACAAGAGCAACGGGCCAAAACCCAGCAGGACATGATGGAGCGGATGCAAAAATCCCAGGACGATATGATGAACCAACTAAGGCAATTGACGGCTAGGGAACGAGGCATCGCCACTAGCTCAGGAAACAACAGTGATAATCCCTCTCTTCCCCCACTAGAGGCCCAAACACCACCAGACACGTATCCCCGAAGGGCGTCTGTCACTATCAGGCCACAATATCATGCTGATACCGCAACCCACGCATCTCCCTACGGGTTCAGGTACTAACCCAGGAGAAAATCTGGTCAATCCAATGTCCCAGATCTGGACGAGATGGCTGAGAAGGCAAAACAAGAACTGCCAAAATGGGTGGAGGAAAGATTCAGGGCTCTGGAAAACGCCGGTAAACGTCGAGGAATAAAAGCCAATGACTTAAGCTTAGTCCCCGACTTGGTGCTCCCATATAATTTTAAGATGCCCGAGTTCGAAAAGTACAATGGGACGAGTTGCCCAGAAGCCCACATCACTATGTTCTGTAGAAGGATGGCAGGCTACACTAACAATGATCCACTGCTGATCCACTGTTTCCAGGACAGCCTGATAGGAGCTGCGGCCAAATGGTACAATCAGTTAGTCGTGCCAAAATTGGGTCATGGGATGATTTGGCTCAAGCATTCTTGGAGCAATACAGTCACGTAACGGATATGACCCCCGATAGGATCACTCTGCAAAACATGGAAAAAAGGGGAACGAAAGCTTTAGGCAATATGCCCAGAGGTGGAGGGAAGTTGCCATTCAGGTCCAGCCACCGCTTATGGAGAAAGAGACCACCATGCTCTTCATCCGCACGTTGAAAGCCCCGTTCCTCATGCATATGATAGGAAGTGCAACCCGGAGCTTCTCAGATATCATAACCACTGGAGAAATGATCGAGAATATTATAAAAAGCGGAGGGATCGAGACCGGAGAGAGTACCAAAAGAATTCCCCCAAGAAGGAAAGAAGGTGAGGTAAATAACACGAGCATAGGACACTCGAGATCAATCACCATAAATCAGCCAAAAACAACAACCACGGACCGGCAAGGGTTACTCAAGAAAGAACCTAGCGAGAAACCCCAATTCACACCGATTCCAATAACATACAAGGAGATGTACCAAACCCTGTTCGATGAGCGTATTGTGTCCCCTCACCACCTAAAACCAATGCAACCTCCGTATCCTAAGTGGTATGACCCGAATGCGCAATGTGAATACCACGCGGGAATCACGGGGCACTCAATCGAGAATTGCCTGGCTTTCAAGAAATTGGTGGAGAAATTTATTAACATGGGTGTGGTCGAGTTGGACGATATGCCAAACGCAACAAATCCTTTACCCAATCATGCTAAAGGTGGGGTCAACATAATCAGTGAAAGCCCAGAAAAAAGGATCAAAACGAATGTTGCAGAGGTCAAGACTCCCTTGAGATGGGTCTGGAAAGAAATGGTTAAACATGGACTAATCATTGCGGAAGAAAGTCAAGGAGAACTGACAAACTACTGCGAACACCATCAGGAGTTGGGACATGAGATTCAGACTTGTGGAGAATTCAGAACTCTAGTGCAAAACTTAATGAACAACAAAGAAGTCGAATTTTATGAGGAAGGTACAAAAGATAGGAGCATATGCGAGTCAGAGACGACAGCAAAAAAATACAAAGACTAGCCTTTCGAGGATCATTATTTCACGCCCCAGAAGTGGAGCACCAAAAGTAATAATACGGAGACCCATTATTGTCGAAGATGACGGGGATTTCCCCCGAAATCATGTAACAATCTCTGAAGGAAAGAATTCAGTTAACGATGGGGCGGGAACACGGGAGACACCGAAGGTAATAATACGGAAACCCACTGCTTTCGCTTACAAAGATAGCAAGGAAGTGCCCTGGAACTATGAGTGTAACGTCACGGTCACGAAGAACTCGACTAACCCGCCGAAAGGGGATTCAGATGAAGGCTTCCACACTCGAAGCGGGAGACGCTACGACTTAATAAAAGGAAAAGCCCCAATGGCGGAACAAGAAAAAGGAGGGCCCGTTGAGCCCGAATCGAGGATCAAGGAGCCAGTGACTGAGAAAGAGGCCAAAGAATTCCTGAAATTTCTGAAACACAGTGAATATTGTGTGGTAGAACAACTGCACAAACAGCCAGCGCGTATATCCATATTGGCCTTACTCTAATACTCAGAAGTACACAGGAACGCATTGATGAAAGCTTTAAACGAAGCCTACGTCGCTAGTGACATCTCGGTTAACAAATTGGATCGACTGATTGGCCATATAAGTGCAGACAACTTCATCCATTTTGACGACGATGAAATACCACCGGGTGGTAGAGGGTCCACCAAGGCCTTGCACATTACCGCTAGGTGCAAAGGGCAGATATTACCAGGAGTCTTGATAGACAACGGGTCTGCATTAAACGTGTTGCCTTTGTCCACCCTCAACAGATTACCGGTGGATAGTTCGCATATGAAGGAATGCCAGAGCGTGGTGAAGGCCTTCGACGGCACCCAAAGAAGGGTCATGGGGAGGATTGAGGTACCCTTGCTAATCGGCCCAGCCACTTACGAAATAGACTTCCTGGTGATAGACATCGAGCCGTCCTACAACTGCCTGTTGGGGAGACCATGGATACATTTATCCGGGGCAGTACCTTCGTTATTACATCAGAAGGTGAAGTTAATAGCGGATGGCCGATTGATAACAATAAAAGCTGATGAAGACATCAGTGCCACCGTGACCAGTGACATGCCCTACTTGGAGATAAACAACGAGGCAACTGAATGTTCCTTCCGATCTCTCGAGTTTGTAAATGCAACTTTTGTTACGGAAGGAAATAAAATCTTGAAGCCAAGAATCTCTGAGACTACAAGGATGGGATTGAAAATGACCGTGGGAAAAGGCGCTTTGCCGGGAAAAGGGCTTGGAAAACACCTTCAGGGTAGAATAGTGGCCCCGGTGCTGAGAGAGAAACAAGATCGCTTCGGCCTAGGATTCAGACCAGATGCGAGGCAAAAGAAGAAGGAGCTAGAAAGGAGACAGGAAAGAAGACGCGCGCGTTTGAATGGAGAAGAAACCAAGTGGGAACCCATGATAATCCCGCACATATCCAAGACCTTTGTGTCAGGAGGGGTAATTCACTCTGAGCTAAAGATACCGAATGAAGGGGACATCGCAACAATGTTAGGCAACGTCTACATTAGTGCCATATCTGAGGAGGATGGAGAAATTTCGCCAAATATTCAGCCTTATGAATCGGGAAGCATCTTGAACAATTGGACTGCGGAAGAAATCCCTGTAGTGTTTAGGGCTCCTTCAGAGTAATGTCTGGGACACACTTGTTGCTCTAAGCCTAGGAGCAGCAAGATTTCTTTTGTGAAATAGGCGCACGTTTCGAATATCGTTATATCAATAAAATGCATTTTATCCTTATTTAAAGCAAACATTTTTTTCTTTTTCATCATTCTTTCAGCACTGTCATACATATAATCATTTGTTTACAAATTCATTCATACCACCTGCATTTTCTTAAACTGCAACAGGTCCCTAGATATCAATGACTTGAGCAACTCTGCCTCGGATTCGAAGTATCCTTTTGAGCAAGATGTATGCTTAGAAGGACTACAGAATTTTGAAGATGACGCAGACGAGGACCTATACCCTGATCTGATAAGAATGGTAGAGCAGGAGGAGAGACAAATTCGACCTCATAAGGAAGCAGTAGAGACTGTGACGCTGGAAGAAGGGAAAGCGGTGAATATTGGAATGGGGATAGCCAAAAAAACAAGGCAGAATCTTATCAAACTGTTGCAAGAATTCAAGGACATCTTCGCATGGTCCTATGAAGATATGCCCGGCTTAAGCACCGATGTAGCGGAACACCGCTTACCTATCAAGAGAGATTGCAAGCCAGTTCAGCAGAAGCTCCGAAGGATGAGACCGGATATAGTGCTGAAAATAAAAGAGGAGGTCCAAAAGCAGTTCGATGCTGGATTTTTGCAAGAGATCAAATATTCAGAGTGGGTAGCCAATATCGTGCCTGTCCCTAAAAAAGACGGGAAAGTACGAATGTGCGTGGATTATAGAGACTTAAATAAGGCTAGCCCAAAAGATAACTTTCCTCTGCCTCATATTGATACTCTAGTAGACAATACAGCAGGCTTTTCGCTGTTTTCCTTTATGGATGGTTTTTCCGGATACAATCAGATAAAGATGCACCCTGAAGATATGGGAAAGACTACCTTCATAACATTGTGGGGCACATTCTGTTACAAAGTAATGCCATTTGGGTTGAAAAACGCAGGAGCAACATACCAAAGGGCCATGGTGACCCTATTCCACGATATGATGCATAAGGAAATCGAGGTTTACGTGGATGACATGATTGCAAAGTCTAGAACAGAAGAAGAACACATCCAAGTTCTGCAGAAATTGTTTCTGAGGTTAAGGAAATTTCAATTGAGGCTCAATCCCGCCAAGTGTACCTTTGGAGCCAGGTCTGGCAAGCTGTTGGGCTTCATAGTTAGCAAGAAAGGGATCGAAATTGACTCAGACAAAGTCCGGGCTATACAAGAATTACCACCACCACGCACTCAAAAAGAAGTTCGAGGTTTCCTAGGAAGACTAAACTACATTGCTCGGTTTATTTCACAGTTAACTGAGAAATGCGATCCCATATTTCGTCTTTTGAAGAAACATAACCCAGGCGTGTGGAACGATGAATGTCAAGAAGCTTTCGATAGGGTCAAACGGTACTTGTCAAACCCTCCAGTACTGTCACCTCCGTGCCCCGATAAGCCATTAATCCTGTATCTAACAGTGCTTGGTCACTCTATGGGATATGTGTTAGGTCAACATGATGATACCGGAAGAAAAGAGAAGGCGATATACTATCTCAGTAAGAAATTCACTGAATGCGAAATGAGATATTCACCGATTGAAAAACTGTGTTGTGCGCTGATTTGGACAACTCGGAGATTGAGACAATACATGCTGTATCATACGACTTAGCTAATCTCGAAGTTAGACCCCCTAAAATACATGATGGAGGCGACCGCTTTGAATGGGAGGATGGCTAGATGGCAAATCCTACTGTCTGAATTTGATATTGTATATGTGAACCAGAAGGCTATAAAAGGGAGTGCGATAGCCGACTTCCTAGCCGGCAGAGCTTTAGAAGATTACGAGCCGTTGAACTTTGATTTCCCAAATGAGGATCTAATGTATGTGGCAACGGCGGAAGAGGACACTGCGAGAGATTGCCTTTGGAAATTATATTTCGACGGAGCATCAAACGCTGTGGGAAATGGGATTGGGGCAGTCTTGGTATCCCCAAAGGGAGGTCACTACCCGTTCGCAGTCAGATTGGATTTTGATTGTACAAACAATATGGCAGAATACGAAGCCTGCATCATGGGACTCCACGCTGCTATAGAACGTAGAGTTAAAACACTGGAAGTATATGGGGACTCCGCATTAGTGATTTACCAACTAAAAGGTGAATGGGAAACAAGAGACCCTAAACTGATCAATTATCGAAGGATAGTCATAGGATTAATCGATGAGTTTGACGATGTCACCTTTAATTATCTCCCACGAGAAGAAAACCAGATGGCAGATGCTCTGGCTACTTTAGCCTCCATGATTAATGTGAGTAAGCAAGAAGATATAAAGTCTATTCAGATGAGTATTTACGAGGCCCCAGCTTACTGCTGCAGCGTAGAAGAAGAAGGAAGGGACGAGCACCCCTGGTACCAAGACATATTGCGATATGTGAGAGATCGTGAATACCCAAATCATGCAAGTGAGAATGAGAAAAGGACACTCAGGAGATTGGCCCTCGAATATGTTTTGGATGGAGACATTTTGTACAAAAAAGGAAAGGATCAAGTACTGTTGAGATGCGTCGACACTGTAGAAGCCAAGATGATCCTAGAGGAAGTTCATGAGGGCGTTTGCGGAACACATGCTAATGGATTCACAACGGCCAGGCAAATAATGAGATTTGGATATTATTGGTCCACCATGGAAGGAGATTGTATCAGATATGCCAAGAAATGTCATAAATGCCAGATTTATGGAGATAAGATTCATGTGCCTCCGTCTCCCCTGATTGTTATGACTTCCCCGTGGCCCTTTTCCATGTGGGGCATGGATGTTATCGGACCAATCTCACCAAAAGCGTCGAATGGACACAGATTCATCTTCGTAGTCATTGATTATTTCACAAAATGGGTAGAAGCGGCTTCGTACGCTAACGTCACTAAATCGGCAGTTAGTCGGTTTTTAAAGAAGGAAATCATCTGTCGATATGGGATGCCCGAGAGAATCATATCGGACAACGCATTGAATTTGAACAATAGCACGATAGCGGATGTCTGTCGACAATTCAACATTAAACATCATCATTCATCTCCATATCGTCCGAAAATGAATGGGGCAGTGGAAGCAGCGAATAAGAACATCAAGAAGATAGTGGGGAAGATGACAGAAACTTACAAAGATTGGCATGAAAAATTATCGTTTGCTCTTTACGCTTATCGAACGTCCGTCAGAACCTCTACCGGGGCAACACCTTTCTCACTGGTTTACGGGATGGAGGCAGTCCTACCCATTGAAGTGGAAATACCTTCTCTTCGGGTTTTAACAGAGGTAAAGCTGGATGAAGCTGAGTGGATTCAGGCTCGATACGATCAATTGAACCTAATCGAAGAAAAAAGGCTAAAGGCTATTCGTCACGGTCAGATGTATCAAAAACGCATGATGCGAGCCTATGACAAGAAGGTTCGCCCAAGAGAGTTTCACGAGGGAGATCTGGTACTGAAAAAGATCCTCCCCATACAAAAGGATTTCAGAGGAAAATGGATGCCGAATTGGGAAGGGCCGTACGTGGTGAAGAAGGCTTTCTCTGGAGGCGCACTGATTTTAATGGAAATGGATGGGAAAAGCCTGCCCAACCCCGTGAACTCAGATTCAGTTAAAAAATACTTCGCGTAAAAAAAAAAGGGAGAAGCCAATGCGAAAACCCGTAACGGGCGCTTTGAGACCAAAAGGGCTTGAACTGAGAAAAAAGAGCCCCGCTGCACTCGAATGGACAAGAAAGGGGCATGCTGCACCTTGATACATCAACAAAATATCCAAGATCTTCTGAGCACATGTTAAACTCAAAATGGTCCTCCAAACGTTCAGGCAGAGAAATTTAGGCTGCGATATCTAAGGGCACCCGATTTCTGTTCTACCCGTTTTAAGTTTGTAATTCGTGACCATCTTATTCAATGAATTTCTTCCTTGATTACATTGGACAAATTTGGATTAACATATCTTATTTTGGGTTGTACTCCCAATCACTCTCTTCCTTACGATCCTTCTTAGGCATTTTACATTGAAATAACGATTACGGAACTAATAATATTTTCATAAAAGGAGTCCTACATATTATCCTGAAAGCCTCTGAATAATACAAGGACATGAAACGTAAATATTGTTCAAAATTCATTCCACCGAACGTTCAGAAGTGTTGAAAATTGACAAATGATTGTCCAAAACAGACACCTCGTCAGTGATACGCCCTTCATATATAACGAGCAATGTCAGTCTTGGCATATAACGAAGTCGTAATACCATCATTGATTCTACACCTTAAGGTCGCAGTAAAAGGGTTGAAAGAAGACAAATGTCACTCTCCTAAGGCGATAATGAGAGGTACGAACTTTACGCCTCGGAGAATACCATGGAAGAGACAATGATATTGCAGTGGGGCAAACCCATTTTCTCTGAGTTTCCTATATCTGCAATAATCGTAGTGCCTCAGTGAATCTCGCTATGAGCAATGACAACCTAAACCATAAATAGGGTCCTTCTCATGCATTCATACGCATCCAGCTAGGAGCATTCGATTTATTGCAATCATTACATCCTAGTCGGCTTTACACTGTGAAAAAACATCGTCGGCATAACATTCAGCATTCATGTGAATGATGCATATAGTTAGGAGCATTTGAATCACCTCTATCATTTGCATGCGCATAAGCACGTTCTGCAGGACAGGTTCCTTGGAGGACGGCATAGCAGTATCGAAGGTCAGGCACTGCTCCCGTAGAGTGGACTGAATATAGTAGGGGAGTAAATTGAAAAGTTCAAGATTCATTTCCCTGACGTCCCAAAAGAGCAGTTTCAGCGAGAAGATCAAAGTTACGGATCTCTTCTTCCTGAATTCCTATTTTTGAGAAGTTTCAGCGAGAAGATCAAAGTTATGGATCTCTTCTTTCTGAATTCCTATCACCACCTGTTTTTGAGAAGTTTCAGCGAGAAGATCAAAGTTACAGATCTCTTCTTCCTGAGTTCCTATCACCACTTATTTTCGAGAAGTTTCAGCGAGAAGATCAAAGTTACGGATCTCTTCTTCCTGAATTCCTATTTTTGAGAGGTTTCAGCGAGAAAATCGAAGTTACGGATCTCTTCTTTCTGAATTCCTATCACCACCTGTTTTCGAGAAGTTTCAGCAAGAAGATCAAAGTTACGGATCTCTTCTTCCTAATTCCTATCACCACCTGTTTTCGAGAAGTTTCAGCGAGAAGATCAAAGTTACGGATCTCCTCTTTCTGAATTCCTATCACCACCTGTTTTCGAGAAGTTGCAGTGAGAATATCAAAGTTGCGGGTCTCTTCTTTCTGGATTCTTATCACCCCAAACCTACAGTAGAATGGAGCAAAGCAAAGAGTTACAGTGAAGTTTGAAACCGTTTGAAGAAGACGCGGATCAAGAAGTCAAAGTTTGGCTAAGCCCGGGCAAAATTTGGGCATTCTTTATGTCTTTGCTCTATTCCCGTTACACGACAATGAGCAAAGAGGGGCAGCTGTAGAAGCCCATCTTTGGCCCGGGCCCGTTACAAACCAGGTTGGGCCCAACAAACAAAGAAGGGGCCCGATCTTTAAAATTTCAGCTAGGGTTTCGAGAAACCCTAGCCCCTTAGCGCCGCATGCCCCCCACTGGCCTCCACTTGCGCCGCCTCCACTCTCCACTGTCGGCCACCATTCCCTGCAAGAATAAGAAAAAGCGCAATAACAGTAGAAAGAAAAGGAATCATTGTATTTTTTATTTCAAAAAATCGGTTATATAAACCGACTATAGATTTGTAACCAAGCCCCTTCTTTTTTTTTTGGGATCAATCAAAAAAAGAACGAAAAAAAAGAGAAAGAAAACAGATTCAAAGACACAAAAAAAATATTAGTAGAGATCTAAAAAAATCCAAAAGCAAAGATCATTCGAAGGTATTTTTATTTATTATTTTTCTTCTTATTTCAATCTCTTTTTGTATATATATATATATATACACACATATAGTATAAAAAATATAAGTTAAAAAAAAATCTTACATTTTCCGGCCACCGTGCGCGGTGGCCGACGGTGGCGTCGGCGACGGTAGCCGGCGGGGGCGTCGGCGACGGTAGCCGGCGGGGGCGTCGACGGAATCTCACCGGATTCCAGCCCCCTTGCAGAGAAAAAAAAAGAGGATGAAAGTTTTTTTTTAGAAACAAGGGAGGAATGATTTTTTTGAAGATTTTTTGCTTTATATAGCCTCCCCAAAACGACGTCGTTTTGGGGCTAGCCTTAAACACCCAAAACGACGTCGTTTTGCTTATGACCCGTTTTTGACCCGACCCAGAGCCTAGGATCCGCGTGTTTTTGTCAATTGGGTTAATTACCCTTTTAGTCCTTCCGCATTTTTCCCTTTTTCAATTGAGTTTCTTTTACTTTCGAATCTACCCCAATATGTTTGTTTCTGTTCTAATTTAGTCCTTAGCCAAACTCTGCGCATGGGAGACAAGGGATAATTTCCTTTTTGGTCCCCTTTCCTTCGCGCGTATTTCGAATAGGTCCTCCCCCTTTTATTTTGTTTCGAATTGACCCCCAAAATCACCCTTTTGATTCAATTTGGTCCTCCTTTAATATTTTGTAATTATATTTATTTTTTTCTTTGTATTATTATTATATTATTATCGTTATTAGTATTGCTTTTATTGTCATTATTTTTCTATTATTATTATATACTACTATTAATAATATTACATTGTACATATTTATTATTATCATTACTTGTATATTAATATTATCATTAGTATTAGCATTACTATTACTATTATATTATTATACCTACTATTACTATTATTATATTATTGCACATACATAGTATTATTATTTTTATTATATTTATATTATTATATTGTACATACATAGTATTATTATTACTACTTATCATTATCATCTTCATTATTACATTTCTTATTACCATTGTTATATTGTTATTATATTATCATATTAGTATACTGTATATACATTTTTATTATTCTTGCTATTATTATACTACCATCTTTATCACTATATTATTAGATTATTATTATCGCTATTATATTTATATTTTGTATATATTTCCTATCATTTCTATTATTATTATTACTATGCTATTATTTTAGTATTTGGCTATTATTATTACTATACCACTATGTTGTATATATTTTGTATCATTTTTGTTTTTATTATTATTACTATATTAATATTATTATTATTATTATTATTATTATTATTATTATTATTATTATTATTATTATTTACACTCATATTATGACATTTATTATCTTCATGGTTACTAATTCTATCATTTTCGACATCGTTTTTTCATCCCTCGCTTTATTTTTAACCTTTGTATTTTATTCCTTTGTTTTTGTTCCGATATTCTTATGATTATTTTTATTCGCGTCATTTATGTAAACCGACCGTTTTGAGATGGTCTTGGATTCAAAGATTTAAATTATCGTGTCCTAAAGTATTGGATGTGATACTTTATTCTTTTGGAACAAGAAGATTTTGGTTTTTAATTCGAAAAAAAACTACGGGATAATCTCCGATCCGAAGATTTAAATTATCGTGTCCTAAAGTATTGGATGTGATATTTTAGTCTTTTAAAACGAGAAAATCTTGATTTTCAAAAAAAACTACGGGATAATCTCCGATCCGAAGATTTAAATTATCGTGTCCTAAAGTATTGGATGTGATATTTTAGTCTTTTAAAATGAGAAAATCTCGATTTTCAAAAAAAACTATGGGATAATCTCCTATTCGAAGATTTAAATTATCGTGTCCTAAAGTATTGGATGTGATATTTTAATCCCTCGGAAACGAGAAAATCTTGATTTGCAATTCCGGAAAACTATGAGATGATCTTAGGATCGAAGATTTAAACTATCATGTCCTAAAGTATTGGATGTGACACTTTATTTCTTCGAAATGAGAAAATCTCAAGTTAGTTCAAGGAAAACACGAATATTTCTAAAAGGGGTCAGATTTCCTTCAAAATTTTCAAACTTTCGACATTAGGACATTAACTAATCAACTTGGTACCAATTTTGGGCGTGACGAGGGTGCTAACCCTTCCTCGCACGTAACCGACTCCCGAACCCATTTTCTCAAATTTTCGTAGACCAAAAGCATTGTTTTAGTAAATCAAAATGTTTTATTAAAACAAAGGTGATCCGATCACACCTAATAAAAGATCGGTGGCGACTCCTGTTTTTATTCATTAAAAAAAAAAAAACCCAAGTTCGATTTTCCGCCTTTTCAAAAGGATGGTTACGACAATACGGATCCTCAAAACTTGGAAGATTGCTCCTAGCTACTTTCACCTTCAAAAAGCTTAAATTTCAAATATAATCAAACAAATTAACATTAATAAAAAAGCCCCCACAATTCCATACTACATTCTTTCTTCGAAAAAAAAACCAAATGTCTAAACCATTACTGAATCCTCATGTTTCTTTTTCCTATGCTGCAACATCGTGATGAAGAAAGGTAATTCCCTTGTTTCTTCGAAGAAAACCTTTTATAAACTAGCCTAGTTTTTTTTTTTTTTTCTAACAAAACCAATTAATTTTTTGAACAACTTAACAAATTTGGTGTTTTTTAAACACCATTGTTTGCTCACACTTCATTCAATAAATTTTAACACCATTACTAACCCAAAGTGTTGAGATTCATTGAGTAAATCATTATTGACTAACCCCTAAATCCCAAAACCATGAGCTAACTAAAATGTCAAAGAAAACCCCCTTTTTTTGGTACATAAAAAAATCATTAGCTAACTAAAATACTTAGACCATGAACTGACATGCTAAAGAAGGTAAAAGTTTCTTTGGAAGAATTGTGTCTTCTTACCTTATTGATGAACACAACAAATTTTGGGTGTTCTTCTAATTTCCCTGTTGCAATGAGGATGATTTTTGGAATGAAAATGTTTTATTTTTTTACATTTGGGAACATGGCTGTAGATTATAAAGGATACAAATGAGTTTGGGATAGTCAGTAATAGGTTTTCAAATACATGTCATCATTTATTTTCATGTTTTAATTGAAAAATCCAAATATTTAGTTAACAACAAATTTTAAAAAAAAAAACCCATTAACAACAAATATTCAATATTTTTTAAGAGAAAATTTAAATTACTCTATTTTTTAATAAACAAGTCAAAATACAATCCGTCCTTAGTGTATTTCCTATGCTTCTACCTTTTTAAGTCTCGTAACCAAACAAACTTTTTATTTGAAAAGCAAAAGTCTAATATTAGGGGATTTGTGAATTAGAGTGGTTTTGATGGGCGGTGCGCTTATTTGCGATTAGTGTAAAAACAACGGTAACGGTGAGATTAGATATTGTAGCGATATTGCAGCTTGAGACAAAAAGTAAGCTAAACACACCACACCACACCGCACTCAATCACCCATCCAAACCCACCCTTAAATTTTCTTTAATTTTCTTTTCTCTAACTCTTTTAATGTCATTTAACTCAACTCCCCCATTCCTATTATAGACGCTTTTTATCCCATCTTTTCATAGTATTTAAATGATATGACACTTCATTTTTTTTATTATAAATTATAGAATGTACTTAAAAATTATATCTCTAAAAATATTAATTTTCAATTGATTTAAAATTTTTAATGAATTTTTAAAAAAATCTATATTTTTAAATACACGTGTAACACATGACGTAAGAAACAAGTATAAGCAAATATATTTGTAATTTACTTTTAATGTGTACACAAACCCACATAATGTTATAGTATTTTTAGAACATCTAAAAAGGAACATATTATAATTTGTTATAATTAATCAAATATATATTTGGTCATAGTTTTTTTTTTTTAAGAAAATACTTAGAGATAGCCTTATTATTTTGTGAAGATGAAAATAAATACTTTTGAATCTTATTTGTAAGTTTAACCCTTATAAAATCAAAATTAGAATCAGGATATTATTATGAATATAATTTATCAAGTTACTATCATAAGATAAGAGGTTTCTTAAGCATACAAGTAAAATAAAATGGTCAAATAATAAAATATTATTATTTTTTTATTAAAATAATAATTATTGTTAAGGTTAATATTTAGTACGGTAACGATGTATTTTTTCTATTCCATAAATAACTTCAAAAAATAATCATGTATCTCTTTTTTTAATATTTTATTATACCTCTATAAAATACTTGTCAATCTCTAAACTCTGTTTGTGAAGTTTAAAAACTCTACTGAATATATCAAATATTTTCCATTAGTATTATTATACAACACAAAATAATACTCAGCCAAAACCATTTATACAACACAACATACTAACAAAAAAGTAGTAAATGACCGTAAAAAAAAAAACTGAAAGCTATTTTTGGTGAAAAAAAAAAGAAAATTTAAAACAATCTCATTATAAGTTCTGGTTATAACTGCTTTGTTTAGAACTACTTATAGCCCCACTCTAACTCATAAGTAGGAGGATAATACATTTCAATACACTTAAACTCATATCTACATGTATTGGTAACAATATCCATTCTAATTGAACTAAGACTCAATCGAAAAAAAATGGTTATAAATGAAGGAAATAGATGATCTTTGGCTTCCTCACTTATCTTCTTTGATGTATTGTTTTTAATAAATTAAAATTTTGTGAGTATCATTATAATACTTAGATGTAACTAATATTTCGATTTTATTATTAAAATAATAATACTTACTTAATTTCCTAAATTTTATGACTATTGATATTTAATTGAAAAGGCTATTATGATAAATATTAACAATAAAATATAAAAATAGATTTAATAATGATTTTAAAAAGATTATTATATAAGGACTCCATAGATTCAGGGTAAGTTACCTATTAGTCACTAAATTATGAGTACATTTTCATTTTAGCCACTTAACTAAAAAAAAAATTATTATCGGTTACTAGAGGTGGACATGGGCTGGGCTACCCGGCCTGGCCCGACGGCCCGCCCGAAAAATGGGAGGGTTCGGGTAAAAATATAGGCCCGAAATATGGGTTTGGGCAAAAAAATTAGGCCCATTTAGAAAATGGGCCGGGCTCGGGTAAAACTTTTTTGGCCCGGCCCGGCCCGAATTATATATTAAATATATATTTTTATTTTTAATATAATTTTTAAATTTACATATTTTTTTTTGTTTTTTTGTTTTAATATTTGTTTTAAAATTTTTTATTTAATGAAAAAAGCTAAAAAAAAATTACATATTTTTTATTTGTTTTTTGTTTTAATATTTGTTTTAAAATTTTTTTTTAATGAAAAAAGCTAAAAAAAATTACATATTTTTATTTGTTTTTATTTGTTTTAATATTTGTTTTAAATTTTTTTATTTAATGAAAAAAAACTTAAAAAATTTAATATGGGCCGGGCCGGGCCGGGCTCGGGTTTATCAATTTTTTTAGGGCCGAGCTTGGACAAAATTTTAGGCCCATATTTCGGGCCGGGCCGGGCCCGGGCCTAAAAAATACTACTAATATTTTGTCTGGGCCCGGCCCGAACCCGGCCCGGCCCGGCCCATGTCCACCTCTATCGGTTACTAATGTTTTTAGAATTGTATTTTTTTTTTTGCCTCTCAACTATAAAGTGACACTTTTTAATTGATATAATAACAATTTTAGTTCTTAGTTTTATACTTTCTATCAATTTGACCATAAATATATAAAAAAATAAAAAAATAATTTTTAAAAATTTAGAAAATTTTAAAAATGAAAAATGATATAAAAGTTAGATAAAATTTTCAAAAGTGAGAAAATTAGGAAATTTTGTTTTTAAACCCTCCAATTTTTTGTTGTTTATCTTTACCGAAATATACAATACAAATTCCTTAAAATAACATAGAAAAAATAAAAAAGATAAAAGTAAAATTATTGATTTTCTATTTTTTACCTCTTTTATTTCTTGACCTAGCATTTTTGTTATAAGAAGCGAAAACAAATTGAATATAATTTTTTTTACAAATTGGGTTTTGAAAATAATTTAAATGAATTGAAAATTTGAATTGAGTTTGAAAAAGAAAATATTGTAGTATATTTTGTAATTTTTTTTTTTAAAAAAAAGGCATCTGAATCGATTTCACAAGCCTCTAATATAATTTCTAGATGTTTTTGAAGGGCGTGAAACTCAACTTGAAGATATTACTAATTTGGTTTTGAGAAACACTGAGGAAGCATGTAATGATTTAACTTTTATTTTGTTTTAATTTGTTATTGGATTATATTGAATGATAATTATTTCCTGTGCATATTAGTTCTTCAACAACATATTCAAGTTTTTTTCTAGAACTATTATATATAAATTTCTATTTTTTAAAATAAATTTTATTTTTTTTATAATTTTTATATAGAATTAGTGCCAAATTAACAAAAAAATATAAAAAGTTGAAGGCTAAAATTGTTATTATACCAACTAAAAAAGTGTCACTTAAAGTTGGGTCATAAAAAAATTAATTTAGAAAACATTAGCGACAAAATTGCACATTTTTTAGTTAAATGACCAAAACAAAAATTTACTCATACTTTAGTGACTAAGGTGTAGTTTACTCTAAAATCAAATAAAAGAAAATATAATGGAAAAGGTAAAAATACTAAATTAAAAATAATATGATTGGACCTAAAACAAGTTTGTGTTTAACCATTTTTAAATACAGGTGGGCTTGGACAAAATGTGAGACTCATATTTTAGATCATGCTAGACTTAGATAAGTATAAAGTGCTCTAACATCATATATAGACCTAGCCCAAACTTGATCTACCCAGTCATGAATAACTCTAGATGTAACATAATTTAGTTACGATAAACCTTCTTTATAACAGCTCCGTTTGTTTGTCCAGATTTTACTTGTTAAAGAGAGGTGGTTGTTATACACCTATAACAATGTAACACCCCACAACCGGCCTATGCGTTAAGACCAGACTTGGCATGCCACACAATTCGAACTTACGTCCAGTCATCAATGCTTTTAATGAAAACAATTCTTGAAAATGATTTTAAAGATGGAGTTTATCAAAAATCGAAATTTATTTGAAAACCATGATTTGAAAACATAAGAGTTTACAATTTGATTTACAGAGAGATAATTGGTTAAAATCTAAATAATTGGTTGAAATGAATTTATAAAAGAGTTTTCACAAAATTTTACGAGTGAGTGATATTTAAGAAAAACCCCATTTTTATACGCAAGTTTAAGAAAACATTTATAAAAATTTAACAACCCCATTTAAGTAACTAAAACATATTAAAAACCATCCACAAATAAAAATCCATAAAAATAATACCAGAGGCCTTATTACATCGCAATTGAAATAGTACTTAAATAAAAATACTTAAAAGAAGTTCAAAGTTTTTATAACTCATCATTCGTAGTATGGCCTCCACACGAAGTCATCCCCAGCCCAAGCCTCCATCAATTATTATTACCTGAGAAGGGTAAGGAAAACGGGGTGAGTTACTTAGAACTCAATGTGTAACCCACTTACCGTGTTCACTGGGCCAAAACCATTTAAGCAATTAGTTGGGTTTGAGCCAATTTACAATTGTACAATACATATAAATCAAATATATATATATATAAAATGCATGTGATATGCAATTCCCAACCAAACCTAATTTCCATCCGCTACACACCACCCGCACCAACCAACACACCTGTGGGGATCAAGTCAACCCACCCCGCCAACACACCAATAGCAGGCATTAAGCCAATTATAATATTTGTGACAGAGCCACTGAACTAGATTGTGACAAAGTCACCGAACTAGAGGCATTAAGCCATTTAAAATATTTGTGGTAGAGCCACCGAACTAGATTTTGGCAACAGGCCTTTCTTCTCTTCGTCAATTATCCCAACCCATGCAGTCATGTATATATATATATAATGCATAGCAATATATTCATAAGGTAAATTTCAACAAAAAGCCCATATTACAAGTTATCAATTTGGCCCGTTAGTCAAAATAGCAATTTAGCCCAATTAACGATCTAGCAATTTTGGCCCATATATATCGATCTAGCAGTTTTGGCCCATATATCGATCTAGCAGTTTTTGGCCCATATATCGATCTAGCAGTTTTTCAAATTTGCCCATATAGCAAATTATCAAATTGGCCCATATAGCAATTTATCAAGTTGGCCCATATAGCAATTTATCAAATTGACCCATTAAGCAAATTATCAAGTTGGCCCATATAGCAATTTACCAAATGACCCATATAGCAATTTATCAAATTGGCCCATTAAGGGTATTTTCGTAATTGGTCCATAGGGACATTTCGTAATTTAGCCCATTAGGGGCATTTTTGTAATTCGGCTCCTAAGGGCGTTTTTATAATTCAATAATCGTACCGACTAAGGGTAATTCGATAATTTACCCTCTAAGGGTATGATGGTAATTTTTGCAACCTAGGCTTAATTACTAATTTGGGGCATAAAAATCAAAACTGTCCATCTATGTCGTACTGACTAAACTGACTATAACTCGAGTTGGGAAACTCAAAATTTCGATCCGTAAATTTTCCCTGAAACTAGACTCATATAACTTCTTACTGTAATTTTTCCAGAATTTTTGGCTAAGCCAATTTGTACAGTTTATTCTTCAAAGTATCCCTTGTTTCACTGTTTGATAGTTCGGCCCTTTCTTCACAAAATCTCAGATATCTTATTGTACAGAACTCAAATACTGGTTTCGTTTGATCCAAATAAAAATAGCCTCACTAAGGATTCTAATAATATAAACCATGTCCCGTAATTATTTTTCTACAATTTATAGTGATTTTTCAAAGTCAGAACAGGGGATCTCGAAATCACTCTGAACCAGTCTCACAAAAATCTAAAATTCTCAAAATATACTAATCCTTTGCTTGCTTCGTTTCTTTTATAGGAAAATAAACTCAATTATCTTTCAATCCATATCTCCTTCACTTTCTAATTCAATTTCCACTATTTTTGGTGATTTTTCAAAATCATGTCACTGCTATTAACCAAAACTATTTTGTTACAAAATATGGTTACCACTTCGAGCATACGTACGCCCGAGTGGCCATAGATGCTGGTTTGCGGCTTTTTAGTCTTTCGACCGATTCATAGAACATTTCATGCAAACATTTACAGAGGTGTGAGATTACACACCCCATTTCAAACATGTATTCGGAAAGTAAGGGATTACACACCTGATTTGGATTTCCTAAAGGACCACTCTTCGTTGACCCACTACGTGATTTCCCTCTACGGGGTCTCGATATTCAACCCCGCCTTCTGACTACCACCACACGCTCCTTTACTGCAACTGATGTTAACGATCCTCCCCTTTGAATATCAAAAGAATCGGAACAACAACAAAACGTAAGAACCACTATTCAGTTTTGGGACACACCGCAATGGAAACCGAAAGATAAGAAGAATGGAATCAACCACTTGAATATTAGAAGGGAAAAAGAAGTAGGGGTTTCGGCCAATAAGAGATTTGCAACACAAGGCTCAAGTTGTACTAGCTAGAATTGGATGAAAGAGAGAAAAGATGAGTAGAAGGAACACTATCGAAGAAGAGGAAATTTCTAGCAAGGAGGAAATGTAACCAAAAGAAACAAAATATTAGGTAAAGAAAAAGTGACCAAATGAAAAAAATTCCTAAACACCCCCCTCTTCAGCCGAATATCATCCCCCCATTTCTTTCTTTTTTTTTTCCACAATTCACTCATTCACCTACTCCACCATTTGTATTATAATTTTTTTTTTCTTTTTCCATAAATCACTCCCATCATTCCTTTTTCTCCCATTTCTTTTTTTTTTCCACAATTCACTCATTCACCTACTCCACCATTTGTATTATACTTTTTTTTCTTTTTCCATAAATCACTCCCCATCATTCCTTTTTCTCCCATTTCTTTTTTTTTCCCACAATTCACTCATTCACCTACTCCACCATTTGTATTCTTTTGACCAAATCAAACTCTTCCTAGCACAAAAAAAAAATACTCTCCAAAATGCTACATATGAGATTTGAACCTCTTCCCTCAAGCAAACCTACATGGCGTCATATCCCCTTTACCACTTGCTCATCTTATGCTAACTTTTACCATTTAATTACCTTAAGCATTTAAGGTTGTTTGTTCCATTTCAATAAAGTACTATTTACCAAAAATTATTCCAAGTCAATAAAGGTTACCTTTTTTTTTTGGATGTTACAATTCTACCCCCTTAAAGAAAATTTCGTCCTCGAAATTTACCTGGTTAGAAGAGGTGAGGATATTGTTGCCGAAATGCATCCTCAGGCTCCCACGTAGCTTCCTCTGCTCCGTGATTACTCCATAGAACCTTAACCAATGGCACAGTCTTCTTTCTTAGCACTTTAACATCACAGTCTAAGATTTTCACTGGTTCCTCCTCGAAAGACAAGTCTGGCCTTAACTCTACTTCTTCTACCGGTACTATGTGAGACGGATCCGATCTATAATGTCTCAGCATAGAAACATGGAAGACACTATGAATTTGACTCAACTCCGGAGGTAATTCAAGCTGATAGGCCACTGGTCCTACACGCTTCAACACACGGTACGGTCCAATGAACCTAGGGCTCAACTTGCCCTTCCTTCCAAATCTAAAAATCTTCTTCCAAGGTGAAACTTTCAGAAAGACATGATCTCCCACCGCAAACTCAATATCCTTATGCTTCAGATCCGCATACGACTTTTGTCTATCCGAAGCTTCCTTTAACCGTGCTCGAATCACCATTACCTTTTCTTCCGTCTCAGATATCAATTCAGGACCCAACAACTGTCATTCCCCCAATTCAGTCCAACAAGTAAGGGTACGACACTTACGACCGTATAACGCTTCATAGGGCGCCATTTGGATACTGGATTGGTAACTGTTGTTATACGCAAATTCTGCCAACGGTAGGAAATCCTCCCAACTACCTCTGAAGTCAATTACACAACCCCTTAACATGTCTTCCAAAATATGAATTACTCTTTCTGACTGACCATCCGATTGAGGATGAAAAGCCGTACTGAAGTTTAACTTTGTTCCCAAAGCTTCATGCAAAGCTTTCCAAAACCGTGATGTAAACCTAGGATCCCTGTCTGATATGATAGACACTGGTACACCATGCAACCTCACGATCTCAGATACATATAGCTTAGCCAACTTCTGCAGTGAGTAATCCGTACGAACTGGTAGAAAATGAGCAGTCTTCATCAATCGATCAACTACTACCCAAACGGAATCTTTCTTAGTAGGTGTTAAGGGTAACCCACTAACAAAATCCATCGTTATCCGCTCCTATTTCCATAGAGGAATCTTTACCGGTTGCAATAAACCCGATGGTAATTGATGTTCCGCCTTCACTTGTTGATAAGTCAAACACTTTCCCACAAAATCAGTAACCTCTCGCTTCAACCCTGGCCACCAATACTGCTCACGGAGATCTCGATACATCTTATTTCCTCCGGGGTGCATAGCATATGGGCTACTATGCGCCTCTCGTAGAATCATTTGTCTCAAACCCGAATCCATGGGCATACAAATTCTTCCACGAAAACACAGCACGCCATCCTTGTTCATTCCAAAGTCCCTTATTATACCACTTTCAACTTGTTGAATTAAAGGACCCAATTTTTCATCTGATAACTGCTTTTCCTTGATCTGTTCTAACCACAGGGGCTTCACCTGAAGTTCCGCTAGCAGACTGCCATCCTCATACAAACTGAGATGAGCAAACATTGCTCTCAACTCCGATACTACCTTACGACTCAACGCGTTTGCCACCACGTTAGCCTTTCTAGGATGATACTCAATTGAGAAGTCATAGTCCTTTAACAACTCCACCCACCTTCGTTGTCTCAAGTTCAACTCCTTCTGCGTAAGGAGGTACTTAAGACTCTCATGGTCCGTATAAATGATAGACTTCTCACCGTAGAGATAGTGCCTCCAAATCTTTAAAGTAAACACCACCGCAGCCAACTCCAAGTCATGAATAGGATAGTTGACTTCATGCGGCCTCAACTGACGAGAAGCATACGTCACCACTTTCCCACTTTGCATCAACACACATCCTAAACCCGTATGTGACGCATCACAGTAAACGATAAACTCTTTTCCAGCCTCAGGTTGAATCAGTACTGGCGCTTTCGTCAAAATCTTCTTCAATTTCTCAAAACTTTCTTGTTGTTTCTCTGCCCACACAAACGGTACTCCCTTTCGCAACAGTTTAGTTAGGGGTGTAGCAATCAATGAAAACCCCTCAACAAAACGCAGAAAATAACCAGCCAACCCTAGGAAACTCCGAATTTCGGCCACTAACTTCGGTGGTTTCCAATCCAACACAGCCTCTACTTTCCGGGGATCAACTCTAATTCCTTCGGCCGACACAACATGCCCCAAGAAGGTCACTTCTTTCAGCCAAAATTCACACTTACTGAATTTGGCATAAAGTTGCTTTTCCCTTAATATCTGCAATACCACCTGCAGATGCGAATCGTGCTCTTCTTCATTCTTCGAGTATACCAAAATGTCATCTATGAACACCACTACAAACCGGTCTAAATAGGGTTGGAAGACTCGGTTCATCATGTCCATAAATGCAGCTGGTGCATTGGTCAAACCAAACGGCATCACCAAAAACTCATAATGTCCATAACAAATGCCGTCTTATAAATGTCCGCCTCTTTCACCTTGAGTTGATGATAACCCGATCTCAAATCAATCTTGGAGAAAACTGAAGCTCCTCTCAATTGATCAAATAGGTCGTCAATTCTCAGCAATGGATACCTATTCTTGATCGTCAACTTATTTAACTGCCTATAATCAATGCACATACGCATCGACCCATCTTTCTTCTTGATGAACAAAACCGGTGCTCCCCATGGAGACACACTCGGTCGAATAAATCCCTGATCTAACAATTCTTAAATCTGGGTTTTAAGCTCCGCTAACTCCTTCGGCGCAATTCTATAAGGAGCAATGGACACCGGAGCCATTCTGGGCAGAAGCTCAATGCCAAACTCTACCTCTCGATCTGGAGGCAATCTAGGAAATTCTTCGAAAAAGACGTCTGAAAACTCATTTACCGTTCTAACGCCTTCCACCGATAATTTCTTGGCATCCAGAGCACTAATAAAGGCTAGGAATGCTCCATACCCTTTCTAAGACTCGCAACATTTCTTCGGTCAAAGCAATGTCCTCTCTCATGTGGTCGTGTGATCCAGTCTCACTCCCGGGTGACACTGGTGCTTCCATTTCCGGCATAAGACCCGGCGCTTCAGACGCAACCCTAGCACATCAGCCTCTACCACGGCTACGTCTACGTCCTCTAGTGCTCATATTGGGTATTTCGGTTTAATCTGATTATAAGTCTTATGAATCAGTATACTATTTCAGTGTTTATTAACGATATTTTATTAGATATAAGAGATAGAGTTGTTTTCGTAAACGCATCCTATAGTCTCAATCTCTATAATTTCAACACCTAAAACTAAGAGTTCTAGAGTGTTCCTATAGGCATATCACAATAATAAGAATTATTCAATTCACGTACACTTACTTGACTTGATGCCGGATACTCGTGGTGCCATACTACCTTTGAAGCATAAATTCTATAAATTCAAAACAGTTTTAAACGAAAATTGTTGTTGAAACCAAACCACAGCCGAGTTTTGAAACTGGCTCTGATACCATAAAATGTAACACCCCACAACCGGCCTATGCGTTAAGACCAGACTTGGCATGCCACACAATTCGAACTTACGTCCAGTCATCAATGCTTTTAATGAAAACAATTCTTGAAAATGATTTTAAAGATGGAGTTTATCAAAAATCGAAATTTATTTGAAAACCATGATTTGAAAACATAAGAGTTTACAATTTGATTTACAGAGAGATAATTGGTTAAAATCTAAATAATTGGTTGAAATGAATTTATAAAAGAGTTTTCACAAAATTTTACGAGTGAGTGATATTTAAGAAAAACCCCATTTTTATACGCAAGTTTAAGAAAACATTTATAAAAATTTAACAACCCCATTTAAGTAACTAAAACATATTAAAAACCATCCACAAATAAAAATCCATAAAAATAATACCAGAGGCCTTATTACATCGCAATTGAAATAGTACTTAAATAAAAATACTTAAAAGAAGTTCAAAGTTTTTATAACTCATCATTCGTAGTATGGCCTCCACACGAAGTCATCCCCAGCCCAAGCCTCCATCAATTATTATTACCTGAGAAGGGTAAGGAAAACGGGGTGAGTTACTTAGAACTCAATGTGTAACCCACTTACCGTGTTCACTGGGCCAAAACCATTTAAGCAATTAGTTGGGTTTGAGCCAATTTACAATTGTACAATACATATAAATCAAATATATATATATATATAAAATGCATGTGATATGCAATTCCCAACCAAACCTAATTTCCATCCGCTACACACCACCCGCACCAACCAACACACCTGTGGGGATCAAGTCAACCCACCCCGCCAACACACCAATAGCAGGCATTAAGCCAATTATAATATTTGTGACAGAGCCACTGAACTAGATTGTGACAAAGTCACCGAACTAGAGGCATTAAGCCATTTAAAATATTTGTGGTAGAGCCACCGAACTAGATTTTGGCAACAGGCCTTTCTTCTCTTCGTCAATTATCCCAACCCATGCAGTCATGTATATATATATATAATGCATAGCAATATATTCATAAGGTAAATTTCAACAAAAAGCCCATATTACAAGTTATCAATTTGGCCCGTTAGTCAAAATAGCAATTTAGCCCAATTAACGATCTAGCAATTTTGGCCCATATATATCGATCTAGCAGTTTTGGCCCATATATCGATCTAGCAGTTTTTGGCCCATATATCGATCTAGCAGTTTTTCAAATTTGCCCATATAGCAAATTATCAAATTGGCCCATATAGCAATTTATCAAGTTGGCCCATATAGCAATTTATCAAATTGACCCATTAAGCAAATTATCAAGTTGGCCCATATAGCAATTTACCAAATGACCCATATAGCAATTTATCAAATTGGCCCATTAAGGGTATTTTCGTAATTGGTCCATAGAGACATTTCGTAATTTAGCCCATTAGGGGCATTTTTGTAATTCGGCTCCTAAGGGCGTTTTTATAATTCAATAATCGTACCGACTAAGGGTAATTCGATAATTTACCCTCTAAGGGTATGATGGTAATTTTTGCAACCTAGGCTTAATTACTAATTTGGGGCATAAAAATCAAAACTGTCCATCTATGTCGTACTGACTAAACTGACTATAACTCGAGTTGGGAAACTCAAAATTTTGATCCGTAAATTTTCCCTGAAACTAGACTCATATAACTTCTTACTGTAATTTTTCCAGAATTTTTGGCTAAGCCAATTTGTACAGTTTATTCTTCAAAGTATCCCTTGTTTCACTGTTTGATAGTTCGGCCCTTTCTTCACAAAATCTCAGATATCTTATTGTACAGAACTCAAATACTGGTTTCGTTTGATCCAAATAAAAATAGCCTCACTAAGGATTCTAATAATATAAACCATGTCCCGTAATTATTTTTCTACAATTTATAGTGATTTTTCAAAGTCAGAACAGGGGATCTCGAAATCACTCTGAACCAGTCTCACAAAAATCTAAAATTCTCAAAATATACTAATCCTTTGCTTGCTTCGTTTCTTTTATAGGAAAATAAACTCAATTATCTTTCAATCCATATCTCCTTCACTTTCTAATTCAATTTCCACTATTTTTGGTGATTTTTCAAAATCATGTCACTGCTATTAACCAAAACTATTTTGTTACAAAATATGGTTACCACTTCGAGCATACGTACGCCCGAGTGGCCATAGATGCTGGTTTGCGGCTTTTTAGTCTTTCGACCGATTCATAGAACATTTCATGCAAACATTTACAGAGGTGTGAGATTACACACCCCATTTCAAACATGTATTCGGAAAGTAAGGGATTACACACCTGATTTGGATTTCCTAAAGGACCACTCTTCGTTGACCCACTACGTGATTTCCCTCTACGGGGTCTCGATATTCAACCCCGCCTTCTGACTACCACCACACGCTCCTTTACTGCAACTGATGTTAACGATCCTCCCCTTTGAATATCAAAAGAATCGGAACAACAACAAAACGTAAGAACCACTATTCAGTTTTGGGACACACCGCAATGGAAACCGAAAGATAAGAAGAATGGAATCAACCACTTGAATATTAGAAGGGAAAAAGAAGTAGGGGTTTCGGCCAATAAGAGATTTGCAACACAAGGCTCAAGTTGTACTAGCTAGAATTGGATGAAAGAGAGAAAAGATGAGTAGAAGGAACACTATCGAAGAAGAGGAAATTTCTAGCAAGGAGGAAATGTAACCAAAAGAAACAAAATATTAGGTAAAGAAAAAGTGACCAAATGAAAAAAATTCCTAAACACCCCCTCTTCAGCCGAATATCATCCCCCCATTTCTTTCTTTTTTTTTCCACAATTCACTCATTCACCTACTCCACCATTTGTATTATAATTTTTTTTTTCTTTTTCCATAAATCACTCCCATCATTCCTTTTTCTCCCATTTCTTTTTTTTTTCCACAATTCACTCATTCACCTACTCCACCATTTGTATTATACTTTTTTTTTCTTTTTCCATAAATCACTCCCCATCATTCCTTTTTCTCCCATTTCTTTTTTTTCCCACAATTCACTCATTCACCTACTCCACCATTTGTATTCTTTTGACCAAATCAAACTCTTCCTAGCACAAAAAAAAAATACTCTCCAAAATGCTACATATGAGATTTGAACCTCTTCCCTCAAGCAAACCTACATGGCGTCATATCCCCTTTACCACTTGCTCATCTT
The DNA here is from genome assembly GCA_005393395.2 of Gossypium australe. Classification (NCBI taxonomy): domain Eukaryota; kingdom Viridiplantae; phylum Streptophyta; class Magnoliopsida; order Malvales; family Malvaceae; genus Gossypium; species Gossypium australe. The sequence goes on along the minus strand of CM016620.1, from coordinate 4,650,852 downwards.
ATGCTAACTTTTACCATTTAATTACCTTAAGCATTTAAGGTTGTTTGTTCCATTTCAATAAAGTACTATTTACCAAAAATTATTCCAAGTCAATAAAGGTTACCTTTTTTTTTTGGATGTTACAAACAACGTGTTGTTATAGAGAGATAATTGTTGTAAATTTACCATAGAATTTATATCATGAATTTCCATCAAATAAAGAAAGTGAGAATTATGTTCAAAAAAGAAAAGAAAAGTGAGAATTAAATCAACAAAATTAAAAGACGTACAATAGGTGTATGTACTATTGCTTTTATACATATTTTATTTTACATTTTTTTCACATGATTAATTATAAAATTCATAAATCTAACAAGTTCAATTAATCAATGAGTTACCAAATTTAATTAATTAATTAATTATGAGTTACTAAATTCAAGTAATCAATTTATTAGTTTATGTTGTTCCAAATTCGTAGTAGAATATTTAATTAAGAAACTTAATAGTTTAATGAATTGATATCTTTAATTTTACTCATTGAAAATTATTTTCATTTAATAAAATATAATTAATTACGTGAAATTTAATCATTTTATTGAAATAATATTTTAATTAAGATAATTTTTATTTAATAAATGATAATTAATTGACTTATATGAAATAGTTATAATTTTACTTAAAAATTTAGACCATGTGCTGCTATAGATAACTAAATTAATAAAGAACTCACTTCATAACTATAAATATTGTTGTTATAAGTGAAAAGCTATTATAAAATATTAAAATAGAATATAAAAAATCGGTTCTTCTAAAAACTTGACTGTTATATTGAAATATTATAACAAGTAGTTGTTATAGAAATGACTGATCATATTTTAAAAATATTTTTCTCTAGTAATAATTATTTTTAAAATGTAATATTTAGTAAATAACTATAATTTGTTTCTTCAAGCTTTTCACATCTAAAGGGTAATCGTCTAATTATTTATTAATTTATTTTTCCCTAAATTTTGATGAATCCCAAAAAAAACACGATTTACTTTTTTTTTATAAAAAATTTAAAACTAATTTTAGATTAATATTATACAAATTTATGATTAAAATTTTAAATGATTTCTTTATCATTAAATAAGAATTTAAGTGAAACCAAAGCAAATTAAATTAATAAAATTGTTATCCAACTGGACTCGGACGACCCGGGCTGACCACTTGCACAGCCTACGACAGTTCTATAACCAACGTGATGATTTATTTTTACTTTATGTTAATTTAATATTGTTTAAAAAATTATAAAAATATTAAAAAAATCATAAAATGTATTGTTATGTTTAGAATTTTAATTTTTTTAAAAAATAAAAAATATATATTTTTTTAAAAATGTTGATCAAATTTGACTCTCTTCATAAATGTAAACATTATATATATTGAATAATTAAAAATTTTATGACAACTTGAGGACCCCTTCGAAAAATTGCCAGTAGGTATAGGGGATTTATTTTCTCTAATGAAGAAAGGAGACCCTAAGAAGGTCTTTCCTTTTGCAAAATTTTCTTCTCATGGCTACCATAATTCACCTCATCATTTCTTCTCATGAGGATTTGCAATTATTATCAACTTTTTATACAAACAGATATGTACGTACCCATTTTTTTTAAAAAAAATGTTATATAAATTAATTGAATTAAACCCATATATATATATGTGTATATATATATATATATTTGGTAAGATGTCCACTTGGTCAGATGTGTAGGCCAGTTTTAGCTTATAGGGTTTTCTCCATGTATATCAAATCGTATAAACAATCATGCAAATGATGATGGATTAGTTGGGATTGCTTGGCAAACCAGATATTTATGCAAATATTATTCATACAAAATTAGTACAGCTAAACAGATACAACCGATATAAGCTAGACCCTCCCAAAATGTGGTCCATAAGTTTAGACTCCTACAATATTGTGGTCCATTCTTTCATTCTGCTGCATTTACAAATGCCATTCCTTGCTTCATGCTTTGGTTCTAATGTTTCTTCTATTTTATTATGTATCCTTTTCATTTTATATTGAAACCTATTTGTAGCTACCAATAGCTCCAACTTCTACTTAGGTTTCCATGTTGTCAATGTGTAGAATGTTGGACTATTAAGAGGAGGTCAAACTCTTTTTAAAGAAGTCTTCGAAGTGTAGTTTAATGGGAGTTGACGAATCCCTCAACAGTAAAGGTATTGTGTCTGAAGTATTTATGCTCAACTTTATTCTCGAGTTCATAGAATTCAGGGAGCGCCTCGCCCACCAAAGAACTGTCGAACATTTGGCCTAAGTGGAGTTCAAATCGAATTTGTCGAACTTACAAGTAAATAGTTTAGGGCCCTTGAACAAGAATACAATTAGGGATATAAATGTGATATTTATCTAACTCTACTGAGCAAATTTAATTCATCTTAAATTGAATTTCGAGTTGAGCTCGATACATTAATTGAACTACGCTCAATTTCATCAACCGAAACCCTATCATTACATAGATAATGATTGGCTATATTGGTTTGATATTGTTGATAGAAAAGATTGAAGGTCTGTTAAATGTATACATATTATGGGAAGAAAAAACCTTAACCCATAATTATTTGAAGAAAGCATATCACATGCCTATATAGTACAAATTGTTATTAAAACATAAACAAGCACCAATTTTTTCTCACCAAAAATGGATCTAATGTTCCCAAAAGACCCTACAACTCAACCAAAGCCCACTCCTTCATTTCATTTATAATAATCCTTTTGGCTCTCAAACAACTTGGCTTTGTTTTTATTATATCACTAATGATATAACTCTAGGTTTAACCCAATTTGGAGCCATTAGAGTCATTAGGGTCGGACATATAGACTAAATCTATTCAAAGGTTAGATGATCAAATTTGATCTCGAATCTTAAATAAAATCGTTTCGAATTCGAATTGCTTCCCATTCAAACTTAAATTTTTATCCATTTAATTAACATTATAGCATGAACCTCTTAGGACTTAAACTAAAACTTATTAGTTGAAATGGACTAATATATAAATAAATTGCATGACAATTTATATTTTATAATTAAATTATATTAATATTAATTAAAATATTTTACCCAACCAATGACATTTAATAGGAGAATAGAAATCATTAGGCCGACCATTTTCCAAGTCTTAGGTCTCTTTTTGACCTTTGATCTGACCTTTTTTATCATCAAAGCATGCATCTTCAATGAGTTCCTAATTATTCAACTTTTTGGATTTCTAGCTTTAGGAAGTAGTGAGGTTTCTTTTTCGAAGTCATGTAACATTTAAGACGGTATACTATCCTTAATCCTTCATTAACCATTACACATAAGAAATTTAAATAATTGAATTAATGAATATAGCAGTTTAGTGTAAATTAAGTAACAAAGGAATAGTTTAGGTCACATTTGTGAAAAAAATTTAAATATCAACTTGAAAAAAAGGATATAGTTTAAGTACTAATATGTGAGTTAATTTCTTTTTAAAATAGATTTAACGGTTTGACTAGTGGAGATAATAACTTGAAAAAAACAGGTTAAATACCACTTATGAATAAAAACAAATTTAGATACCAGAATAATAAAAAGATATAATTTAGATAACAAATTGTAGATTGAGACTAAAATAGTTTAAGGTTTCATTAGATAATCAAGAATCAAGATGAAATAAAATCATCATGCAATATAATATATATTAGTTATTTTGAATTCAGGGGTGTAGTCAAGGGCTGGAAGGGGCTCAACCCCCTAAAATAATTTTTTTTATTTAAGTCTTTTAAAATTTTAAATTAATAAATGTAAAATTGTACTTTGCTCCCTAAAAATAATAAAAAAATTGATCTAATACTTTAAAATTTATAAAAATATAGACTATTAAGATAATAAAATTACATTTTTTACTATCATAAAAATTACAATTTAATTTTCACTCTAATTTTTTTTCTCAATTTCACCCTCTTTCAACTTATCAAGGGTTCACTCAAAAACCTAGGAGGCTAGATTTATGTTTGATGTTGTAATGTTAACTAATTAAATAAGAACTCAAATTTCAAAGATGATCAACAAATCATATGATAATTTGACGGGACAGTTCAGGATTTCCATATCATTAGAAGATGATAAATAAATAAAACATGATTATCATAATATATAGCTATAATATATTTTACATTAACTAAGTGTTAGTCCAAGTCCTAGGATGGTTGATTTTGTTTGATACTAATCGTATTTATATAATTTTTTTAAGGGTAAATTACAATAGAGTTCACTCAATTATGGTCTTTTTTAGTCATTTAAATACGAAAAGTTATAAAATGGCTACTCGATTATTTAATTCTTTCTTTTTTGGTCACCCAACTGTTTTAAATTTTTTAGGTGTTTTCATTTTTACATTCGCTAATTGGTGGCCAAAAAAGACAAAATTAAATAGTTGATGATCATTTTGTAATTTTTCATAATTGGATGATAAAAAAATCATAATTAAGTGACCTCTATTGTAATTTATCTATTTTTTAATTCAAACAACTCCATAATTTTGAGGTTATGGGTTAAATGAAACCCCTACTAAAAGGATCACTAGGAATAAACCTAATTTCCATGATCGGGCTGGGTTTCCCCACGACTCAAATATATATATATATATATAAAAGTAAAGGATAAAATGATAAATATTGGGAATAGATAATTAGGGGAGACATAATGATTAAGGATGAATATGTGTAAAAGTATGATTGATGGGGTAAAATGGTTTTAATAGATAATAACATGGCAATATGTAGAAAAAGATGGAGAAATCCATCCCCCTTTATATAGCTATTCACGTGTCTCTTAATGGCCACCATTTCAACATTTCGTTTTATTACAAATAGGTCTTTTCCACCATTAATAAGCCAATTAAGCTTAAACCTTCCAATTTCCTTGACGATTAGTGAGTAAAATCAATAGGGAAGTGTAGTAATTACCTAAATTTCATGATAAGCCCAACCATAGTTGTCTTGGAGGAGAGAGAAAGTAAGGACTGTTAGAGAATACAAGTAATTGAGGTAAATATTATGAACTTTCTTGCCATATATGTTGGTTTTTATTGAAAAACATGGATTATGATATGACAGTATAATTTTAATGTTTAAATATTGTGTATTTTGATATGGAGAAATGAAGAGAAATTGAAGAAAAGTGAGAAACAAGTGGAGAAATAAAGTAAGGAGGAGCTCAAGGAAGAAGAAAGCTTAATTTTAAGTCTTGAGTTGTAAGTACAACTAGAGTATTATTTAGTTTAATTTTGTTATTAATAGTTAGGTTGAATTAGAGGTATAAATGCTTGAATATAATATTTTAAGTATAAGTTTACATGTTACATGAATGAAGAATTAGACATTATGATAATTAAGTATTAAGAATGATAAATTGATTGTGTTTACTAAATAATTTATAATGGAGAAATAGAAAGAAAAGTGAGGAAAAGATAAATATGTGAAATAAGATTAATTTGTAGAAGATGGAAAAATTGATAGGAATGTTATTGTTAAAAATAAGTGTATACATGAAGTAGAATATGTAAAAGATTGATATGAGAAATTTTATAGTAAGGTTATGAGTAATACTAATGAAGTATGGATAAGAAAGGATTAAATTGAAAAGCATGCAAAAGTGATGTGTGATAAGTGTGATAAAAATTAATAGTGAATTGTGGAGATTTTGCTAAGTAATGTAAAATGCTATGTGTATTAAAGAAACTGAAAATTTTGAAATTTTTATTATTGTTATAAGGACTATATTGTTAAAAAAATGTAAAAGTGACATGAGATAGATATGATAAGGATTAGTGAAAAAGTATGGAAATTATATTTAGTAATGAAATATGTTATATGTATTAAAAAGTGTTGAAAGTTCTATTAATGCCCTAAAAGTGGCATGTGAAATGAGATAATAATAAATTATAATGAATTATGAGAATATTGTTAAGTACTGAAATATGCTACATATATTATTGAAAGTGGAAAACTTTGTTACATGGATTGTGGTTATAAAGAATAAATTGAAATAAATTTAAACTATATAAGTTCTATTCTAAATTGAGAAAATGCAATTAATACTGATGAGAATGCCCAAGTAGACAAGATAAGAACAAATGGGATATAGATGACATGCTATTAAGGAATATTTAGCGCGCTTACCATATTTTTATGCACTTCGGTGCTTACCGCTACGTGGTTACACTATGTGCTTACCGTTATGTGATTGCACTTTGTTCTTACTGCTACGTGAAATGCATGTTAATGCATTACTGTATCAGTTCCCTATATCCTATGTGTTCTGTTTAGTCTATTGGGCCTCTGTCGAAAGGTAAAAAGTTCTTTTATTAAATGTTAAAATATTGCATCTATTAAATGAAGAAACGGGAAAATAAAGTTTATTAAAGAGGGACTAAAATGCAATAGGATAAATGATAGCAATGAATGAAAATATGCGATAATTAAAAGATAGGCTTAAAGATGATTACGAGTACTAGATCTGAATACTATTACATAATTTATTTCTAGTTGTACTTACTAAGCTTGCAAAAGCTCAATGCGTGTTTTATACGCGTAGGTAGAGTAAACAAGAGAAGAGGATTCCGAGGATCATTAGCATCTCATCTCATCACATCAGCAAGCCCGAGAAAAGAGTAAAGTATTTTCTTTGTTTTATTTGGTAAATGGCATGTACCTAGGTACATTTTAAGGTTGAAGTGTTTAAAGGACTAAATCGTAAAAAATGATACTTGATTAAAATTATATGAAATACATTACATGTTTATATATTATGTGTAAGATAATAAGGAATGGGTTTTGAAAATACATAGGTTGAAGGTGAATTTGATTGATTTAAAATGTAAATTGAACAGGGGCTAAAACAGGTAAAATAGGAAAGGTCATTTAGGTAAATTAACCCTGGTTTAAAATAAAAAAAAAACAGAATGACATTTTGGTATCGATACCAAAGGTAAAGTATCGATACTTTGAAGAAAGTATAGGTACTTTGAGCAAAGTATCGACACTTACGACTATTAAATTACGACTTCCATCCTCAGATCCTCGGGACTATTTGGTATTAGAGTCAAGGAGGAGCGGGTATTTCTAAGTTTTGAAAATATTCAATTTGTTTTCAATATTTCCGAGTTCTGGTTTAATTGTCTCTATTAATGTATTATTATTTTTGTTAAGTATTGATACACAGTCTAGTTAGCCATGGGTTAGATGTGTCAAGGACAAAGTATCCCAGTAGGCAATTATAGTAATCCATAAATCCTAATAGTAGAACACCCTTGTAGGAAATAAGAAAACAAAGAATGTTTCCCTTTCTTAAAAGAACCAATTCTTCTACAAACTTTCCTTCTAATCAATCCTAAGAGTCTGGCCAAATCTCAAATAACACTGTCAATGAACAAGAATAACTTTATGAAAATATTCTCCAAAGATTTGATAATTGGACTCTCCCAAGAGTTCTAATAAACCGAGTTTACAAGAGAACAACTTTTGAAAATTTAAATGCTTTTTGTAGTTACGTTATAAAAACAAAAGAAAGGAGTTTACCTATTCAAAAAGAATATGAAACGATCCAATTATTAGATGAAGTTGTTATTAATAAACTTAAAGAACAAAAATATACATATGTCCTCCAAATTGGTGTCAAACCTCTTAGTGTTGAAGCCACTAAAAATACCTCAATTTTAATTGTCTTAAGATACCAAATACACATTATGTTTAATGACTCATTATTAGGCAATTTTTGACCAAAACATCTTAGGTGATTTAAGCAACACATTGTTGAAGACTAAACAAGGAGAATCAAGTCAAGCAAGGACTTTAACATGAGATAGAAATCTACATAGATTGTAATTAAATAGACCAGTTTATAATTATTTAAGTAAAGGCTTGTTTTAGTTTATGGAGAGAGAGAGAGATAGAGACAAAGATAGAGAGAGAGAACTTATCTTGTTCATTGAGAGACTTATTTTTTTTATGTAGATTTGTAAGTAAATTATTCTAGTTGATCAGTTTACAATTAAACTTTCAGAGGGAAAGTCTTAGTGGGGAGAATGATCTAAATTGTGTATAGGAGTGAGGTTACAATTTGGTGAGCGAGTTAAACTTAAATAATGTCTTGTACAAGTTGATTTATAGTGGATTACTCTTTGAGAAATGTCTTGTAGATGTAGTAAGTTTCCAAACTGCGTAACCTAACTTTAGTGTCCATCTTTATTTTATAAATGTTAGTAAATTTGTTTAGCTACTACTAAATGAAAATATAAAATATAAATTCACTAAATTTACAAAGTTGATGATGGCACTAGCTCAGTGGGGAAAAATGTATGGGTTTCAAGTTGATTGACACGACTTCTAGGGTTTCTATCCATTTTTCTTCCACATTGTAATATAATTGCTTGCTTGCAGAGGGAGGAGGGGGGGGGAGAGAGAGTAAAGCAACTTCCACGAGATATTATCTACAAGTTAAGCAATGTTAACCCTGACTTAAACTGGTTTTATTGTTCTTGTACATTATTTCTATTAAATTTGTCGATAAGTTTTTATATCATCAATTATATATAATGAGGCATGCTAAAATAATAATACCTCATATCAATTAAATCTTGAATTGATTATGATTTTGCAACTTCAATAAGAATTTGCCAATGTTTGCTTATACAAGCTAGGCCATGGTAACCCTTAGACCCATCCAAGGAGTTAGGCTTGATAGGTTTGATCCTCCTAATTAAGTTGGTCATGGCTCAACCGGATTTAAGCTTAGGCAAAATTTTAAAAAAGAATTTGAATCGAGACTTGACCATGTACAAATCTAATGTCCCTGATTCAAACAAGCTTTATGAGGACCTGATACGAGTCATTAGAGCACAATGCGCTGAAGGGACCAAGCAGAAGCTGCAGGCAAAACCAGGTTGAGTTCCTGGTCTAGCCTAACAAATAGACAAGGCAAGTGATACGCATTAGAGTGTAGAGATAGCTTTTAGGGACGGTTTTCAAAGCTTCTTGGGACAATTTTGTCGTCCCAAAATATGATTTAAATTTTGATCCAAAAAAGAAAGAAAGTATATGATTTTATCCCCTGAGATGTGACTTAAAGCACCATTCGTGAGAATATTTTTGGAGGGTTTCACTTTTGGACAACAAGATGGTGATTTAGATTGTAGCATTTTCAATTGTGACCAGTTATATGAAAAGGTTGCAAATTGAGATGATATGAGAAGAAAAAAAAAAGGGGGGAACCTATTTGATTTAGCCACCTCACCTACTTTTTTCTATTACATGCCCCATTTTCCTTTCCTATAATTTTGATTTGATTGTCATTTGTCAAAAGGGTTCATCTCCCCTATCCTTTAACACTGCTCCAAAATCATCCTTTGCCATGTTGATATAAAAATAAAATATGATTTTGTTGGTGTTGGTACCTTTTATCCTAGATGTAAAGAGTCTCGAGTTATATAATCGAAATTTAGTAAATTTGATATTTGGGTCTTCCAGTCATTAATGTGTACATGAATTCATAATTGATATACTTATTAAACGTTTAGAGATGTTGTTTTAGTTATCCAATAAATAAAATTCTCCTCTAAATAATACATTATTTAGGTAGTCATGTATTTCTTTCAATAAAAATATTATAAAAATTTTGTATTATGAGTCAGATTGTATTTTGTCTGAAAAAATGTTTTTTAATTTTTAATATAAAAATGTTGACCGTACTAATTTGAAACTGAGTATAGGATAATATATATATATATATATGATAAAAATAATAAAATCATAATTTTATTCTCCCAAAATATTTGTAAGGCAGGCTATGTGAGAAGTAAAATTTTAAAATAAAACAGACGTTTAGGTCACATGAAAAGCATTATTTAGAACTTTTATACTACATTTTCAAATTTCTTTTGGGCATTTGGCTTAAGGTAGGCTGTGATTTTGTTTCCTTTAAAAATATATGATCCACATTATTTGCACACAAGAAGACTAATTTCAAGATTTCATCTTAAATAACTTATTTTCTGTAATTTAATTTTTTTTCTGACATTCAATTATTACCAAGAAGTTTCTTGAAACCAAGCTTTTTAGTTTATTTTGGATCTGGTCGACCGACTTTGTGAGTTTGATTCATTATGTTAAAAAATAATAAAAATATTATAATTCTTAGGATAAATATTACATTTTTATTATTAGATAGTAATTTAACTCATCGATTAAGTTCTAGTTCAATTGGTATAGGCATTGTCACCAATGTAGGAGGATGTGTGTTCGAGTGTGTTAAAACGTATGATCTTCCTATTTATAGGTTAGGGAGGGGGTAATTTTAAGCATTGTGTAAAAAAAATATATGATAAGAACTTATAATAAGATTACGAAAAAAATCTGAGTTAAAATTGATATGAATACAATAAAGATATATTTCAAGTATATTATTTTAATAGTGTTTTATTGCAATTTTGTATATATTCAGGTAGGAGTGAGCGTTCGATTGAATCAAGTCGAATCGAGTGAAAAAATTTTGAGCTAATCGAGTTCACGAGTTCTACTTTATCATCTTAACTCAATTTGAATTTTTTTTGAATCGAGTCGAGTGAAATGGAATTCAAATCGAGTCTAATCGAATCAAGTGAAATTGTTTGAGTTAAATTAAAAAAATTAAACATGTTAAATAAAAGTATTGCTATAGTATAACTAAATCCATGTTAGAGCACATAAATTTGAGACCGTATATATTTGAAATTTTTTCAAAGTAAAAAAAAAAAAGATTGAGTTTTATAAATTTGAATCATTAATTAGATCTTAAAATTATTATTTTAGAAAAAAAATTTATAAATATTTTTAATTTGTTAAAAAAAATTTATAAATATTTTAATTTTTTGAAAATTATTTTGAATCACTTTGTAATTTTTGTTGAGAGAGAGAAACTGATTTGCTTATTTCCAAAGTTGCCAATGACCAAAAAGGTATTTACACAAATCTGTTATTCAAATTATTCTAGTTATTCGAATTGTGAAATTCTTCTTGACTCTAACTCAAAACTTGAATCGAGTTATTCGAGTTTATTCGAATAATTCAAAATTCATTTTTTTTGAATTTTTTTTAATCGAATCAAGTTTTACTCACCCTTTTATTCGGGTCATATTATTCAGGTCATAAAAGAGATCGATGTTGGACAACATTTTAACTTATAGGGTTTTTAAAGAGCTGATGACTTGGGGTCTATTTTTGGTGTGTTGCAGCCTCACAAAAGATTCATTAAGGTAGCGTTTCAGAATTAAACTTGTATTTGAATTTAGATTTTAATGTGTAAGTTGAGTAATGAATTAATTTAAAAGGTAACATTCACTATAAATTTTTTTTTAATTTATGGATTTGTTATAATGAATTTGAAATTTCTAAAATATTTTTAGATTTGATAAATTTATGTTTTTATTTTTTTATAATATATAATATATTAAATTTAAACTAATTTACTCATAAAAAATGCATCTCATTCTTATCAATTACATTCTAGGTGTGTTTCAAAAGTCACCTTATAATTGAATTTGGATGTAATTGTTTATACTTACACACAATAATGGCATGTTTGGATAACCATTGTAATTGGTGGATCCTATCGATTTGAGTGTAATTGGAGCACCTCAAGTACATTTTTAATTCTTAGGGGAATGTAAGAACTGAAAAAATTACGCAAACAATTACACCCAAATCAATTTTTTGTAAAATATTTTTATTCAAGTTATAACAATTATATTATAAGCATGAACACGCATGCTTATTTGTGATGGTTATGATAAAAAATTGTTTTATAAATACTAAAAAAATATATTATAAAAATAATTTGTGTTTTTTTATAAAGTTATAACAAAAAAGTATATTATTTAAATCCTAAAAAAATTACAAGGTTATGGCCAAAAAGTTTATTATAAAAAAAAAAATTTACATATTATAAATGTGCTATAATATATTTATTTATAAAAAAGTTATGACCAAGAAGTATGAACATAATTTATTTATGTGTCCATGCTATATATTATAAAAATAGTATAGTTATTCATTAAAAAATGTTATAATATTTTTATCATTATTCATTTATAAAAATAACTTTCTAGAGTTATGACAAAAAAATATTATTTATAAGCATGTTATGAAAATTTTGGATAATTTATAAAATAAATTTTTTATAAATATTATATATTATAAATTTTATTTTATTTTTTACTTCACTTACATATTATAAAAATGATATAACTTAACATATATTTTTCAAATTAAGTTTATATAAAAATTGATAATTAAAGTTACAGACCATTTGAACCGTGAATCCAAATATTATATGACTAATGCTAATTATGTGAATAGAAAATGTTTTATTACATCATATCGTGAGGTATGATACCATTTGAGAAAACGATGTCAAGCACAAGCACTATAGACAGCTTGTGAACTTTTTTAATTTGAGATATTATAGGCTTTGAAATGTGGTTGAGAAGACATTTGTTGTTCTAAAAAAATATTTCTCATATTAATAACATTACTTTAGTATAACATAATAAAATAAGGTTGGATCGTACTAATATGTTGAATATTTCATAACTTCAGTTATAGATGAAATTGGAATTATCTATACTACAAAGAGTACATGGAAGAAGGAAATATTGATGATCTTAATTATGCAAATTCAAATTATGATTAATTCGGTCAAGGATCGACATATGATGATAATAAGCATATATTAAATATTAAAGAGAGAATAACTAAACAAATATGCACTAGAATAATTGGATAAAATGACAAATGATGTTTATTTTCCTTGTTAGTTTTATTAGTAATAATCCTATTATCAACTACATTTTTAGACTAACACAATACATTTGATGATTTGATTTTAATTTTTGTTACTTGTTTAGAAACTATTTTTATTACCCTAATAAATTTTTATAGTATTGATATATTTTTTAAAAATATAAATTATACAATTATGTAATTATATTCTGTTAGTCAAACACATTTAGAAAATTATATTTCTTTGTAATTACAAGAGAATGTAATTACTACCATAGCAATTGCACTTTCATTCAATTACGCAAATAATTTTGTTTTGTCTTCATTTGAGTTCCTTTGATCATTTTTATACTCTCTCATTTATTTGGAGACATTTGAAACTATAGTAGTGACTTTCTAACTGTAGTAGACATTAATTTCACGTATTTATTGAAATATGTAAGGTCATATACCAATACCATCAATAAATACAAAACAAAATAATCGTTACAATTTCATAGATATAGGAATCAAAGAGGATGTTTCGATACCTCATAAGCAAGTATCAATACCTCTTGAGAGGTTCTGATACCTTGTTCCCCTACTCGCCAAGTTTAGCTATTGATTTAGAATGTTCCTATCCATCTAGGGCATGTATCTATACGATGCTCCCCTATTTTGTAATATTGACTACTGACTTGCCATGTACTGATTAAAGAGTTTAGAAATTTGTTTTTGAGTATTGTCAAATTAATTTGCACTTTTGATTAAGGAAAATTTGAATTTATTTTATTAAATCAAAATATTTGAAAATTAAAGCTAAAAATTTTTTATTCAGTAATTATAAAGTTTAAATTCTACTATTGGATCTCGTACTTTGTGCAAGTTATGGATTTATTATTTGTACTTTAATTTGATTAAATTTAGTCCATATACTTTTTGAATTTTGAAACTTTAGTCCTTACTAAACTATAGCGGTTAAATCTATTTGGTTAAATTATGCTATTAGTCTTGTATTATATATAAAGTTATAGATTTAGTTTATGTTCTCCAATTGGATCATTCTTAGTCGCTATATTTTTTGAAATTTGAAATTTTAGTTTTAATACAAATGACGGTCATTAAATTTGTTAACTGATTTTTTTTTATGAGTAAAATGTGAAAATAACAAGTTTACATAGCATTATACATCCGATAATATGTTTGACGCATCAGATTTTAAAAATAACAAAATTTAACTTAATTAGTTTAATAGTTACCATTTGATCAAGACTAAAATTTTCAAATTCTAAAAAATATAGAAATTAAAAATAATCAAATTTTAAATATAGGTACTAATTCCACAACTTACACTGTTCAAAGTATATATAATAAGAGAATTTCACCAAACTTTCAATCTTTACAGTGTTTAAAAAACAAAGGTTTTTGTTAACTTTTCATTTTATTAATTAGTGTTTTTTTAATATAATTTAAGTTAAAACATTATTAAAGAGAATTAATATAACGTATCACACTATTGGCGAAACTTTTCGTAATTTAAACTTTGGGTAAATTATAAAAATATCACTAAACTTTGGTTTTTTTTTTTTTTGTCTTTTAAGCTATGAAAAACTACATTTTAGTTATTAAAATTATCAATGTATAACATTTTGGGCATTAGTCTGATAACGGCCATTACAACCTTAATTGAAAAGTGAGGTGACATGTTAATTCAAGAGTTAATATTCAATATAATCCCTGAATTATAGTTAAAATATTTAATTTAATATTTTTACAATACTTTTAACAATAATTCTGAAAAAATTATTAAAAAATCTAAAAAAAAGTCTGAAACTAGCTAGTGTTACATTGCAGCAGCAGCTAGAGCCTATATGCTGATTCTATATTGGCTGGCTTTTCACTAAACGAAAGCTACAGGTTTTCAACAATATTAGAATTTGTAAATATTTTTATAATTTCAAAGAATAAATATTGAGTTTTCAGAATTTGTTAAGATTTTTTTATATATTTTTAGATTTTTTAATAATTTTTCAGAATTATTGTTAAAAATATTATAAAAATACTAAATTAAATATTTTAACTATAGTTCAGGGACCAAATTGAATATTAACCAAACAATTTGATCACTTAACTCTTTGAAATTGACTATTTAATTTACCCTTCTATTAACTTGCTAGTGGATCAATATGGTCGGTTAAGTCATTAACCCTTAAATACATTGTTAAAAACTTAATTATTAGTAAATTTTCGTTTTAATCACCAAATTATAAAAAATTATAAAATAATTATTAACATTATCTATTTATAATAATTTGGTCACTTGTTTGTTAACTTAGTAATAGACTAATGATATGACACATTAACTCATAGGCTTAATAATTAATTTTCTCCCTAAATTATAATGAAAATATCAATTTGATACTTTTAGTTTAGTTTTACCAATAAATCAAAAGCAAATCCAACAAAATTCTAAAAATATAAGAAAAATTCTTTATCAATTTGAAAAATTTATAATTTATTTTCTATAATTATAAAAAATTATAATTGCACCAAATTCTTGAAATTTTAAAATGTTCATAAAATTCTAATAAAAATAAAAATTACCTAAAATTCCAAAAAAATCTAAAAAATTGTTATTTATTTCTATTAACTACTATAGTTTACTCTATAATTTTTTTTCTGTTTGAAAATTGTTTGCAAATATCAATTCACATTCTAAACTATTGACATAATTATTTTTGTTCTTTTATGTGTTTTGTATTATTAAGTTATGTATTTACATTTTTTTTTGTTTTGCATAATTAATTTTAATTTATGCTCTTATGTGAATGTATAAATACAATTTTTTATAATTAATTAAACTATTTATTGATTGTTGAGTTGTTATATCTCTCTGTCGCTTGAACATGTACATATAGCATAGATAAATGTTAATTTCCTTATTGACTTCACTTGTTGATCCATTTATTATGATCAAATGAATATTAACCCCATGCAATAATCTGATGATCAAAGGTGTTCACTAATTCAAATGTGACTTGAATTTAAATTACACTAATCACATTTATTACTCAAATCTTACATTACTATTATAATTCAACAAAAAAAAAAATCACCCCTTCACTCTCATCCCTCGTACTTTTTATCAATAATGAGTAATTTACCATTTCTTTTCCTGTTTTTATTGAATAAAAATCAGTGTGAAATTTTTGATTTTTTTTTTCCATTTGGTTTGACCAATGGTCTAACGCATCTTTTCCTTACAATTTCTCTCTCTATATATACACTCACTCAAACACTCTAATTGTGCTGGCTGCTTTGCCCTTTACCTTTTCCCTTCCCTTCAGCTGAGTTCTCGAACTTGATAAACTCAAAAACGACATTGTCAGATTTTCGAGACCTTAAAAAAAGAAAGTGTGAGAGAGAAAGAGAGAGAGAGTTATGTAAAAAAAGAGTCTCTTTTAGATCTCTTCTTCTTCTTTCATCTTCAGATCTTCCCCCACTCCACTCGTCTTTTTCTATCTTTCAATGGCTATTCTTCTCACACTTTAACTTAATTTCCACCGAGTCATCCCAACTCATTGAACCTCTTTCTCCCTTTCTACCTCTTTTTTTTCTTGATTCTGAAACTTGGGTTAGCTTTGGTTTCTTTTTTTGAGTTTTAAAAATGGCTGAAACAACAGAAACAAAAACAGTCCCTGAAGCAGAGAAGAAGAAAGAACAAAGCTTACCGTTTTACCAACTTTTCACTTTTGCTGACAGATATGATTACATGTTAATGATCTCTGGTAGCTTAGGAGCTATTATCCATGGTTCCTCAATGCCTGTTTTCTTCTTATTATTTGGTGAAATGGTTAATGGCTTTGGCAAAAACCAATCTGATTTGCCCAAAATGACTCATGAAGTTGCCAAGGTTCTTTTTTCTTTCTTTCTATTTTTTTTCATTAAATATAAATTAAAAAACCAAATTTTTAATTAATATATTCAGATCTAAGATCTGTTTAACTTTGTTGTTGTATTAATGCAGTATGCACTCTATTTTGTGTATCTTGGTCTTATTGTCTGCTTATCATCTTATGCAGGTATATTTCTTTTCCTTATAATAGTTAAGAGCTTTGCTTTTATCTTTTAAATTCGTAAAATCATCGAAAGGAATCATTACAGACAACATTGTTGCACTGCACCATGGTTTTAGACTCTCAGTCACAAGTGTCTCGTGTTTTAGTGTAACCGGTTTCAAACCATAACGGACCAGTAGGTGATTCTCCACGTGGTCTTAAGGGCTGGCTCTTTGTCCTTTTATTCAACATTATCTTCTCACTATTCACTACTGTCCCATCATTTCTATTGTAAACACATTAGATTCTTACTGTGATGGGGGTTAAAAAAAAGTTCAAATATTTTTACCATTTCTTTTCCTCTTCCAATTTGTTTTTTTTTTTTTCAGAGATTGCATGTTGGATGTACACTGGGGAAAGACAAGTGAGTACATTAAGGAAGAAGTATTTAGAAGCAGTTTTGAAACAAGATGTAGGATTCTTTGACACTGATGCAAGAACTGGAGATATTGTTTTTAGTGTTTCAACTGATACTTTACTTGTCCAAGATGCCATTAGTGAGAAGGTTGGTTGATTTAGTTCTTGGTGTAATCCAATGGTGGCACTGGCTTTAATTCTCAATTTGTCAATTTGGATTTGTTGGTTATACATTAATGCAGTCCCCCACCATACTATTTTTTGGGGTTTGAACCTTTGGCTGTGCATGTTAGCATATCAATGTTATCATGCACCTTCAATGGAGGTCAATGCCTTAAGATAGAGGGAACAGTTTGGATTAAATGAAGTTTTGTTTAAGAATTTAATTGTTTGTGTTTTTTGGTAAAAATCTTTAGGTTGGAAACTTTATCCATTACTTGTCAACTTTCTTGGCTGGTTTGGTAGTTGGTTTTGTATCAGCATGGAGGTTAGCCTTATTAAGTGTAGCAGTGATTCCTGGAATTGCATTTGCTGGAGGTTTATATGCCTATACTTTAACTGGCCTCACTTCAAAAAGCCGGGAATCCTATGCAAATGCCGGCATAATTGCCGAGCAGGTGAGCTATTTTGGTCTTAGAAAGCTTGGATTAAGACCTTTATGTTTGGGAGATTATAATGTTATTAATCTTGTCTAAGTTGTTAATCATCTCGACAGGCGATTGCACAAGTCCGTACCGTTTACTCATATGTTGGTGAGAGCAAGGCCCTTAATTCTTACTCAGATGCAATACAGAACACACTAAAACTAGGATACAAGGCTGGTATGGCCAAGGGTTTGGGGCTCGGGTGTACGTATGGCATAGCTTGCATGTCTTGGGCGCTTGTTTTCTGGTACGCTGGTGTTTTTATCCGGAATGGACAGACTGATGGAGGCAAGGCGTTCACTGCAATTTTCTCGGCCATTGTTGGTGGCATGTAAGACCTTGAGCTTATGTATCTTATCTTCTGTCATTGAAGGAAAACTAAGTAAATCTGTGGATTATATTGCAGGAGTTTGGGTCAGTCATTCTCCAATCTCGGAGCCTTTAGTAAAGGAAAAACAGCTGGTTACAAGTTGATGGAGATTATCAAGCAAAAACCCTCCATAACTGAAGATCATTTGGATGGAAAAGTACTTCCCGAGGTCAATGGCAACATAGAATTCAAGGACGTCACGTTCAGCTACCCTTCAAGACCTGATGTTATCATCTTTCGCAACTTCTCAATCTTCTTTCCGGCAGGAAAGACCATGGCAGTTGTTGGTGGTAGTGGTTCTGGGAAAAGTACAGTTGTGTCTATGGTAGAGAGGTTCTATGATCCCAACGAGGGTAATTAAGAGATTTTTTTTTGTCGTGTTTGACGAATGAATCTTTGCCCCTTTTGATGTTAGAGCTGATATTTCTTTTTTGGCTAAACAGGACAGGTTTTGTTGGATAATGTGGACATAAAGACACTGCAACTAAAATGGTTACGCAGTCAGATTGGATTGGTGAATCAAGAACCTGCACTCTTTGCAACTACAATCCTCGAGAACATACTCTATGGAAAGCCTGATGCAACGATGGATGAAGTGGAAGCTGCCGCTTCTGCCGCAAACGCTCATAGTTTTATTACCCTACTTCCTAATGGGTATAACACTCAGGTTGGTCTCCTTAAGTTTATTATTCTAGTTTAACTTTGATTCTTAGCTCACCACTATGCAAATTCAGGTGGGAGAGCGAGGAGTCCAATTGTCGGGTGGCCAAAAACAAAGAATCGCTATTGCTCGAGCCATGTTGAAGAACCCGAAGATCTTGCTCCTTGATGAAGCAACAAGTGCACTTGACGCGAGCTCTGAGAGTATTGTTCAGGAAGCTCTTGATCGTCTTATGGTTGGGAGAACAACTGTAGTTGTTGCACATCGGCTCTCAACCGTAAGGAATGTTGATTCTATAGCTGTTATACAGCAAGGACAAGTTGTTGAGATTGGAACTCATGAGGAATTGATTTCTAAGGCAGGAGCATATGCTTCATTAATCAGATTCCAAGAAATGGTGGGAAATAGAGACTTCGCTAACCCATCAACGCACCGTTCTCGTTCATCACGTCTAAGTCATTCACTGTCAACCAAGTCCTTGAGCCTCCGGTCTGGCAGCTTACGGAACTTGAGCTATTCTTACAGTACTGGTGCTAATGGCCGAATAGAGATGATCTCGAATGCTGAGACGGAGCGTAAAAATCCAGCTCCACATGGCTATTTCTGCCGGCTTCTCAATCTAAATGCTCCTGAGTGGCCCTATTCAATTATGGGAGCTGTTGGTTCTGTGCTGTCCGGTTTCATTGGACCAACTTTTGCCATAGTAATGAGCAATATGATTGAGGTGTTCTACTATACAAATCCGACCTCGATGGAAAGAAAGACAAAAGAATATGTTTTCATCTACATTGGGGCTGGTCTCTATGCTGTTGTCGCATATTTGATTCAGCATTATTTCTTCAGTATCATGGGAGAAAACCTCACAACAAGAGTTAGGAGAATGATGCTTGGAGGTACTAATTCGCAACGACGACAAGTTGACTTGGCCGTTTAACGTTATGTTTGTTAATTTTGTGTTGTTTGCTTCTCTTCAGCAATTCTTAGGAACGAAGTCGGATGGTTTGATGAAGAAGAGCACAATTCAAGTCTTCTTGCAGCCAAATTGGCAACTGATGCAGCTGACGTAAAATCTGCCATAGCTGAGCGGATCTCAGTCATACTCCAAAACATGACTTCACTTCTCACCTCCTTCATCGTCGCCTTCATCGTAGAATGGAGGGTCTCTCTTCTCATCCTCGGTACCTTCCCTCTTCTAGTCCTTGCAAACTTTGCTCAGGTAAGCTCACATTCCCCCAATGTCTTCCCTTTTTAGCTATAATTCAACCATCTTGTCGACTAATGCAGTCCAAATTCACACTACAAAGAACTGTAACTTATTTAACTGCACTAGGGGCATACAGAATCCAGATTTTGACTACGCTTGCATGGTTTGCTTACCATCAACTTTGTTTTTTTCTTCAATGGACCGACACTGCACCTTACAGTGTATACCAGTTCTGTGTTTAGACAAGTTAAAGGGCTTCTGTTTTTTTCTTATACTAGATGCGACTAAACTATTTGATAGTTTCAAGAGATTCTTTTATCCCGTGATCATATAATTCATGATATTTTATATTTTGAAGATATTATCTTCTTCTTTTCTCTGTTTACTTTGTTTTTATTTCCCTGGAGAGTGTCAGTTTGTGACAGTAAAACAATTTTATGTTGCTTCGACACTTTGTCTTTTGTGCCGATTTCCGATTATGCTTGAGAGAGAACATGTGCAGGATTGTGCATATTCACAGTAAAACCCTGTTTAGGCCTCTGTGTACAAGGGATGTTTAGAATCTGTTTTGTTTTTTATTTTATAAAATTTTTCAAACTAAGATTAACATGTCCCTGTGTGATGGATGGTGCTCGTAGTAGATGCATGCTTTATAAATAGTAAAATAGGACTGCACTTGCTATATATGTACAATGTCATGATCACAATCATGTCCTAGCAATGAAGTGAAGCGTGATTTGGCTTAATGTTGATTGGTCCCACTTCATTGATGCCACAGGCCACTGCCATGACAACTCTTTGGAATATTACTTGTGCTAGATATTTGTGTCATATGGATAACTAATGTTAGAATGGCCGGTTAGGCATGGTAAAAACCGACTATCAAATGGTTTCAAAATTGTAAGTCCTAAATTGTGTTAGTTTTAGATGACGAACTTTAGAACCAATTGTGTCTCAATTTGATATGTAGGGTTTTGTAACAGTTAATTCGGTTTTATTTTGCATTGCAGCAACTCTCTCTTAAAGGGTTTGCTGGTGACACTGCAAAAGCACATGCGAAGACTAGCATGATTGCCGGCGAAGGTGTAAGTAATATCAGAACAGTTGCAGCCTTCAACGCACAAAACAAGATCCTTTCGCTATTTTGTCATGAGCTCCGAGTTCCACAGATGCAAAGCCTTCGTCGCAGCCAAGTTTCTGGCCTCCTCTTTGGCCTATCTCAACTTGCTCTTTACGCTTCGGAAGCTCTCATACTTTGGTATGGTGCACACCTTGTAAACAAAGGTGCCTCCACATTCTCAAAGGTGATCAAGGTTTTTGTGGTCTTGGTGGTCACGGCAAATTCAGTGGCGGAAACTGTTAGTCTTGCCCCTGAAATCATTAGGGGTGGTGAAGCTGTTGGTTCAGTGTTCTCCATTTTAGATCGTTCGACCAGGATTGACCCGGATGATCCTGAAGCAGAACCAGTTGAATCAATTCGTGGAGAAATTGAGCTTAGGCATGTTGATTTTGCTTACCCTTCACGACCTGATGTCATCGTGTTTAGAGACCTTAACCTTCGAATCCGTGCTGGTCAAAGCCAAGCACTTGTTGGAGCTAGTGGCTCTGGCAAGAGTTCAGTCATTGCATTGATCGAACGCTTCTATGATCCTACAGCTGGAAAGGTTATGATCGACGGAAAAGATATCCGGAGATTGAACTTAAAGTCTCTTAGGCTCAAAATCGGATTGGTACAACAAGAGCCAGCCCTCTTTGCTGCTAGCATTTTCGATAATATTGCTTACGGGAAAGAAGGAGCAACTGAAGCTGAAGTAATTGAGGCAGCCCGAGCAGCTAACGTGCATGGTTTTGTCAGTGCATTGCCTGATGGGTACAAAACACCTGTTGGTGAAAGAGGGGTTCAGCTCTCTGGGGGTCAAAAACAAAGAATCGCAATTGCACGAGCCGTGCTAAAGGACCCAACAATACTATTACTCGATGAGGCCACCAGCGCACTTGATGCTGAATCGGAGTGTGTACTACAAGAAGCACTGGAACGGCTAATGAGGGGTCGCACCACAGTACTTGTGGCTCACCGTCTCTCGACGATAAGAAATGTAGACAGCATCGGAGTAGTGCAAGACGGTCGAATTGTGGAACAAGGCAACCACTCGGAATTGATAGCCCGACCCGAAGGAGCCTATTCAAGGCTGTTGCAACTACAACACCATCACATATGATATAATATAGCTGTAGATATGGGAATGTTGTAGACTGGCTGTATCAATGGCCCCCATTTCCAATGAGATGAAAAAAATGTTAAATTATTGAGATATATATGAATGGTGGATAACCCCAATATGTGTTGATTGGCTTTTACTTTCTGTAATTGAAATTTTTATAATACTATAATGTGGAAACCCTAGACATCACCTTTCCAGCCTTTATCAACTCCTTTTTTCTTCTTATAGCTTTACATTGCATGTGTTTGCTGAAGGGTTCTTTTCTGTTCTTGGATAAGGCCAAAGCATTTTGAGGGTCTGTTACATATATAGTATATATAGAAAATGTAAAAAGAAATGGTGGGTCATGGATTAAAGTGATGGCAGAGATGATGCATCATGTCCACATATGGGGATGGTTCCATTGCCATTATACATGATACATGCATGACCCTCTGCAAAAAATTCTGCAATATTAGGTACACTGCAAACTGCAATGGCCTGCCCAATTCAATAATAACTTTCTATAATTCAGACCCCAAAATACATAAGAACCATCTCAATTCTCGACCAAAGATTAAAATCAACAAAATCAATTGATATAAAGATGTAAATATCCAATTCATCATAAAAATATTATATTTTAAAAAATTATTTAGAAAAATACAGTGTTTTTTAGTTTATTTAGAAAAATATAATAGTTTCTCTCTCCAAATCAAATGGTGGGTTTATTGGTTTTAAGGTTAGCACTTGAACTTAGTTTTATAGTTCAAATTGATTTAAATAAGCCATTTACCAATTTAAATCAAGAAGTCAAGTTCAGGTACCTAATTGGACTAAAATAAATTTTAGGTATCAATTTGAATATTAAAGCTAAATTTAGATACTTCTGAAAATAAAGTATAAATTAGATAGTATCTCATAAAAAGAAAGGAATGAAACAAAGAATGAATGTTTAGAGTGAATAAACAATGTGGTGTGATCCCTTAATCATAAAGTTTAAGATTTAATCTTACTCATAAGAATAAAACACATTTGATGATCAATTATTTATCATTTTAAAAATCTCGCGACAAAAGAATTAATCACTCTATTAATACCCTAATTACTCAAAAGAGAATAAAGTATAGAGCGAGTAGCAATGGCAAGGCAAGGCTGACAAAGTCACGTGGTTTGATGAATAAAAGTAGCAGAAACCAAAGATTGAAATTTAGTGCAGTTAGATTCTTTCTTTCAGGAGTTCACTAGTGGTGTAATAGTGTACAAATGTTGACCACTGCTTTTGTCATATTCAACTGTGTCCGAATGCTTCAGCCTCGGCTTCCGGAGATTCTTTCCTAACCCCTTTTATGTCTCAAATTTAACTAATCACATTAATATTAAATTTGAGGTATATTCCAATCTTATAAAATATTTAAGGTTTTAAGTTGGTTTTTGGATATTTATGGAAATATATTGATTTTGAAGAAAAATAGAAAACACATTTAAAATTGTTTTTTTATTATTTGTGTTGGGTGCTGGAAATTTGAGGAAAAAAATTATTTGTGTTTATGTTTGAGGTAGACATTATGAGAGTTTTAAGGTATATTTGAGTTCATGGTGGTGTGATAGCACTCGCGTACTCACACATTTCATCTGTCCTGTCGAGATGGAACTATCACCATAAAAGCCCATCGCATTGCAACTTAGACTCCCAATTCACGGTGTTTATACGGTCATGGGTTGGAGTATAACTCAGGAGCCCAGTTGACAGTTGTTATGCGGTCACTAGTTCAAGTTTCATGATACTAGAAGAGACTATTTTTTAAACCCCATATATAAGTTTGAGATCATAATCATAAAAAAAATAAATGGGCTTTCTAGTATAATGAATTTATTCTTTTTATCCATCTTCACCAAAAGTAGCATCCTTAACGTAGTAGTTGTCCAAAACTTGTGACAAAGTTGGATGCAAGAGGAAATTTAAAAGGGGAGTCACTGTCGCGGTGGAGAGAAGTTAAAACTTGAGTCGGGACGACATCAGTTGTAGTTATTAATGGGTTTTTTAATCATAACAATTATTGTTAGCCTGAAAGGACATTCACCTTTTTCTCCACCATCACAGTCACTCCTCCTCTCGAAAGTCCTTTTGCCCCAAACCCTGTCACAAGTTTTGAACAATGAGGTTAATGATACTGCTTTGGTAGAGATGGAGAAAAATAATAAGCTGATTATATCGGAAAGCCCTTTATTTTTTTCCTATTATTATGGACTCAAACTTATGTATGAGGTTTATAAAGCATCCTTTTCGGGTGGCATAAAACTTGAACATGTGACTGCATAACCATCGCCAACTGGACTTCCAAGTTATACTCCAACCCGTGTCTGCATAACTGAGAGCCATAGTTATACTTCAATTGGTGACCATATAACCATCGTGAATTGGAGCCCGAGTTGCAATGTAATGGGCTTCTAAGGTGATGATTCGATCCCTACATCGCAAATGAAATATGGGGGTCTTCGAGCGCTACGCATCATCTTGAACTCAAACACACCTTAAAACTATCACACTATCTCCCTCAAACACAAACACAAGTAAATCTTTCTGTAAAAAAATTTCAACATTTAACCAAAAGAATAATTTAGGAGAGAATTTTTTAATTTGTATGGGATGGTGGCCGAGAGAGTTTTTATTATTATTATTTAGGAGAGAACTTTCTTCCTAATGTTTTAGGTAATGTAAATGATTAAACGATGGTCGATTAATTAGTTGAGTGCTAATTAAACTAATGAACCTACATTGATTACATTGGTTACCACTCTTAGTTAGGAATCTCCTCTCGATCTCATCCTAGACTAAAAGATACCACCCAAGATTACCTCTCGGTCTCACCTAGGCATATAGATTACCTATTGGTCTCACTACTCGACACAATTATATCGAACTATCTAAGGATAAACTCTCCTTTCCGTCTCGTTTATCTAGGTTTTCCACTAGAGATGTCAATTCTAATTTATTAAGCATTTCGATAGAATCGAACAACCAATCAATCAAGAATAAACATTAACTTAAGCTAACAAACAACCAATCAAGTAACCATCCAACAATTAGCACATGATAAAGCTTAACATCCAAGCAGACATTTCATTGAATAGTTAATAATCACAATATAGAGATAAAGATAAGAAATGTTCATTTAAATGTGGAACCGATGACACCCAAAAGCTTCATCCATCTTCATTAACAAAGTCTTTTACAAGAAAGAACAAAGAAAACTACAAGAATAAAATCTATAAAAAGAAAAGAGAAAACCTAACCTAAAAACTATAAACCTTAAAGAAACTATTCAGTCACCAAAAATCTGAATTGAAAGGCTTATAAATTTTTATTTATATCCTACTAATATTTAACCTAACAATGACCATTTTTCCCTTAAGTGAGAAGAAGACATAAGCTTGTTTAGACACAAAATTGCCCTTGTAGTTTTTTTTACTTGTTAGGCAACAGTATAGCGATACCCACAACAGTCTTGAGATTGAGAGTCTTGGGGGTCTCGATATCGTGATACCGATGGTCTAGTATTTCGATATCATTGTAGATGACCTCTGTTCTCCTTATTTCAGCACTGTCAAGGGTATCATGACTTCCATATTTTGATATCGTGATACCCCATTTTAGGTGATGTTTTCTTCACGTTTGGGCCACCGTCGACTCCCTACAACACTCAATCAACTTGTTAGGTTCCCTATGGCATGATTGGGTAATTCGGGTTTAAAAAATGACTTAAAACTAATAAAAATAATTTATTAAAAACAAAACTAAAAATCAACAAAAACATATAAAATACACTTAAATTGCTTAAGAATAAGCTCCTTAAGTGCAATGGATAGCCTAATTTGACGTATCAAATTACGGCAGATCAAACTCCCCCACACTTAACTCTTTGTTTGTCCTCAAGAAAAACATGCAAAATGATGACCATTGGACTAAATCAGACAATTAGGTCATATAGTGGTAAAATATCGAACTTGTACGAGAACTACTTCACATGCAACTTAAGAGTGATATCTAGCTAACTCGAGTATTCTTAATGCAAATACAATAAGTTAAAGTGCTAATAAATATAGAGGTAATTGAAATGATTGTATGTACAAGTGTTGTCCATCAAAATGAATTACATGGATAGCTCATAGATATAAAAAATGAATTGGTCATGTTCATTCAGATAAACACAAGCAATTCAAGAATTATTTGGGTCCCAAAGATCTTCTAGGCTTGTAATGTTCTTAAGCTTATGACGGTTCAGAATTGAAACAATAGATAGCTCAAAACAGTTTCAAGCACTAGAAATGGTTAAACACATGACATTATTTCCCGTTCGCCCCCAATTTATTCATAAACTCGCTTCCTTATTTCTCCTTCTCTCACCTACCTTATTTCTCCAAAATTTTAGAAGATATTACGCAATATCGACACATACAAAACTAGTAAGTGTTAATACATTATGACTTGAAAGATTTTCTTTCCCAAGCTCGACTTTGATTTCGTTAAAGCTCTTTTTACTTTCTGCACTTTTTCACTCACAATGTTTTTAATCCTCACCTTGCTTTTATTCATCTCAACATTTCTATTTTTATATTTTCTCCTTTGTTTTATAACTCGATTTAGCAAGGTTCCATATGTACTATATCACAATATGTACTATATCACATAGTCTTTTCTTTTCCTTTTTATCACACAAGAAGCCACCTTAACATCTTTACCTAACTCTCAATGTCCATGGTCCGGCGTCCATTACATAGTGCATTTGAACATTCGAGACAACGAATGTCACATCCTAAAAATCGGGTTGGAAGAAATTGAGTTGGTGAAATCATGAGTGGTTACATTCGGTTTTTTGAGTTAAGATTGTGAAAATTATGTTAAGGGAATTAATTTGGTTTAGTGGATAAGTGTTGTGTTTGCGTATGAGAGGTTCTGGGTTCGAATCCTTTTCATTGAATTTTTGTTATTTATGCCTAAACCTTTATCTTTGAACATCGGTTTATAAAATGAGCTTGCTGGTTTAGTGGTAAGACTTTAGCTTACTTAGAGGTCCAGTGATCAAATCCCTGTGTGTGCAAAGTAAGAACTATTTTTGTTTTAACTCTGAGGGAATATGGTAAATGGTTAGTTATCAGATTTAGTGGAGGTTGTTAAGAGTTAGTGGGTAGTTTAAAAAAAAAATAAATTGAGGGATTATCTCTTAATTTTGCTCCCACTCTCCCATTCTCTCTTCCACTTCCTTCATTCTATTGTTTCACGTTTCCATTTTTTTCTTCATATGTAACTCCCCTAACCCGTAACCATCACTGGTCTAGGGTTAAAGGCATTACCAGACAAAACGAAACCTTTTACGGACATTTCACAATATTATTCAAAGAATCCAATCCAAGTGTCCCTAGAATAGGTCAACGAGACCTTAAACATGCTTTAGAATAGGGCCAGGACTAAATCGAACACATACGGAAATTCTCAAAAATTTTAAAATTTTTCTAAGTTACAGTGGTCACACGCCCGTGTGGGTAGGCCGTGTGTCTCCCACGGCCTCAGACACGCCCGTGTGTCTAAGTCGTGTTAAAACAGGGCATACATATTGACTTATCCACACGGCCGTGGACACGCCCGTGTGCCTCACCTGTGGTCGCTACTGACTTGCACCACACGGCCAGTCACATGCTCGTATGTCCAGCCGGTGGTCGAGTCTAACTTGTTTTGAAATACAACCACGAGGGACACGGTCGAACCACATGCTCGTGTGCTCAACCGTGTGGGCAATTATAGGCCATTTGCAAGGCCAAAATGCCACCCACACTTTGGGTCATCCCTACAAGCACAATTAAGCATCAATTCAAGCATCAGAGACAACCAATACATACCAAAATGTTCATCATTTCTAACCTCTTATGAGTTCAACAATCATACCAACTTATATGCCATATAACTTAATCCAATCACAACATTTCTAGATAATATATCTATCCACACACTTACCATTTCATTATAACAACCATTCATCAACTATATGCTCTCTTTGCATCAATAAACTTACCATTATTTTGACCTTTTCACTAGCCATTATCCATACCAAACAAAGCATCATAAGACATGACTATTTATTCATATAATGTCATTATCTAGCCATATCACATGGCTAACTATACACCCTTTCAAAACATAACCATATCAACTAGACTATACATGCCATACTTAACATGTACATATTCAAAAGGTACCAAAATATGATTTGAGTAGTGTGATGACAATCCTCGACGATCCCCGAGCTTTCAGTAGCTTTGACGATCTATAAAACAAAGCAAACACACACAAAGTAAGCTTTCAAAAGCTTAGTAAGCCATATACAAATAAACTTAACATATAAGCATTCATTATTCATATCAAATATGAGATTACTAATAGCTCATTTGCACATTCATAGTTCTTCTTGGCTCATTTGTTTAGCCACTTACTTACCAACATACATATCACCATGTACTTCATTAGATCATAGCTTATTTATTCATATATCTCATTTTACTTCATCAAATCTATACACATATCTCATCTAGGTAAGTTCATATATATACTTACCTTCCATAGACATACATAGTGTACATTTCAAACGTACCTGAAATGATTATATATTTCACATCATCCTTAGTTTCTCGGAATTACCTGTTGAACCATTCGGAACCAAATAGGATACTCAGAATGCTTAGAATAGTTGTACAATGCCAACGTCCCAGACATGGTCTTACATGTACTCAGATATCGATGCCATTGTCCCAGACAGGATCTTACACGGATCAATACGATGCCAATGTCCCAGACATGGTCTTACACGTAAGTCTCAAATCGATGCCGACGTCCCAAACGTGGTCTTACACGATATCACATATCGGAAACCTATGTCATGACATATGTAATCCTATCTATTCCTAGGTTCGTAATGGACTTCTTGGACATTGATACTATAACACCCCTAACCGGTATCCGTCGCCAGACTAGGGTTTTGAGACATTACTGAAGAACACACAACTCAAAACAGCATATAATTTTTTTTTAAAATTTATATATTCATTGAATCATCTGAACAGAGTAAGTTGTATATTTTGGCAATACAAATTTCATATCTCAAAGATAAAGCCAAAATCACTTGCATCACAACTAAACACCTACCTCAAATTAATAACATAATCAATCATTCATAATTAACATCATTAATCTAACCATTTTATTAAAGTCTTAATAAATGAACATCACTTTAAAACATATATATATATATATATATATATGGTATTCGAACATTGTATCATTAAAACCAAATGGCATTAACCACAATATGCATAACATTCGGCCATACCCAATATTTCCCATACAACTAATTCAAATATATTCATCATCACTTTAATTTACAAATTTAAGTCCATGACAAATTATAAAAAAATCTTTAAATAAACATACCAATATATTATTAAAACACATCCGAATATATATGCAAATATATTTATAATCTTTTAGTTAAATTTCTAAGCCAAATGCATAAACATGTACTTGCATGGTTCTTCTATTCAAATAGCTAACCCATATAAAACCAATTTAATCATTAATATGTCCATCATTTTACAAACCACAACTACATAGAATTTTCACAAATTCATAAACAAATCATAAAACCAAATTCAAATGTATTACATGCATTCATCCATTATAATATCACAACATTGCCGAATACATATATATACATTAACCTTTTCAATTTATAAAAAAAAAAACATAACCATTACATATATTCATTATATTTAGCTTATTAACTTAAACTATTTATAATGCAAATTAAATCTTTACAATACATCAATATAAAGCCACAACCGAAATATATTTGTCTCTAATTAATCATCATTCAATTGACTACTAAAATACATAACTAATCACCTCAATATATCCTTAAATGCCGAACTATCATTCAAATACATATATAATATCACCTTTCAACTTTTATTCAAATGTACTCATCAACTAATTATAAACCATTACTAACACAGGTAAAACATAATCAAATCATTTTAGCAATGGTAGCATAACAAACATAATTCGTACTATTATATATATATATATATATATATATATCATAGTTAAATCACTCATACCACATCCAAAATCACTATCTAACTTTAATGCACAAAAGAAAATACATATCACAAATACCATTTATCATAGCACATAACAATATAACCAAAATGAACTTAAACCATAATCGAATATAACCAAGTTCAAGCAAAGAAGTCAAGCCATCTTCGCATGGCTATCAATTACATACATAGATACTTAATTCATATTCAACCTTCTTCTATGCTATACATGCCATATATTCATAATTAACATAGCCAAAATACCAAAGAAAGCTGTCGATAGTGTGGTAGTCTTGCTGACGATCCCCGAGCTCGTAACGTATCCAAAATCTATAAAACAGAAATAGACAGAGAAACACAAGGTAAGCTATTTAAGCTTTGTAAGTCAATAGCAAAGTACAGTCAATTAGCTTAGCAAAATCATATATACAAAATTATATCAAGTATTGATTTATACACAATCACAAGTAATTACTTAAATCTCAATATCAAAGTCATATAATATACCCTTTTGGTTGAATACACATAGTTAAAGCTTATACATAATTCACATGTTTATGCATTAACTTCTGTACCATGTAATAAACATATAACTTACCTTCCATTTGTTAACAAGTGTTTATACGTACCTGAGTTCTTTTAATTCACATATCACATTGGCCTTCACTTACACATGCCCGTTGAATCATTCGGAATTCAAAAGGATACGCGGATAGTCGGAAGCTCGTACAATGCCAACGTCCTAGACGTGGTCTTACATGTAACCACATATCGATGCCACTGTCCCATACAGGGTCTTACACGTAAACACAAATCGATGCCAACGTCCCTGACGTGGTCTTACACGATAACACATAACGGATGTCCTATGCAATGACATATGTATCCTATCTATTCCTAAGGTTCATACAGGGCTTAAGGACGTCGAATCTCGGTCGAATCAAGCTTGAAAGTTAGCCAAATCACAATACCCACATTCGGCCATAGCATATATAAATTCAAATAATTCATTTTGATACATAAAAAATACATATCCATGATTATTTCAACATTTAAATGCTTCTTGACTTACCTCGGATGTCGTCGACTGTTAAACCGGCTACTCAACCACTTTTGTCTTCCCCGATCCAAATCCGATTTCTTTAATTCTTGATCTAAATATATTCAAATTAAGCTTATTTAAACACCATTACATTAAATTTAGCCTAAAAACACATAAATGGGAAAATTACAATTTTGCCCCTAACATTTCACACTTTTTACAATTTAGTCCTTTTTGCACAAAACACAAAATACACAAAATTTGACTATGCTCCTTAAGGGCCGAATATTCCTAGTGTTCTTACAAGCTCACACATTTAATTTATTTCACATTTTAGTCCCTCAAAAAATTAATTTTTGCAATTTAGTCCAAATTACTCAATTTCATCAAAAATTCAAAGACAACTTGTTAATCTAACACATATATTTCATATTTTATCATCAAACATAAAAAACCACAAAGTACATCATCACAATAAAAAAATTAAGACATGGGTTTTGTACATCTCTAAGCAACGATCTCAAAAACGTAAAAATTATCAAAAACCGAACAAAAATGAACCTTTAATCAAGCTTCAAGTGCTGAACTCTAGCTTATTTTCTTTCTTTCTCTTTTGTTCAACTTTCGACCAAGCTAATAATAAAGATGATAACATCTTTTTTTTATGTTTTATTATAACATATATTATATTATTACCAAGTTACTTAATTAACCTTTTAACTAAAATAATATTAACATATAAATTAAGGGTATTTGTGACCTTAACCGTCCACTATCTCCTTAAATGGGCTAATTGCCCTTTAAAGACCTCATATTAAAAAGCCACTATCACATAAGCACTTTACACTTTAATTTGTAACTTTTACATTTTACGCGATTAAGTCCTTTTATATAATCGGGCACTTAAACGACAAAATTAAGTCACGAAAATTAACATCAACAAATTCACACATAATAAACACAAAAAATAATTTTAAAATATTTTTTGGACTCAGATTTGTGGTCCCGAAACCACTTTTCCAATTAGGGTCAAAATCGGGTTGTTACAGATACATTGTCGATACTTCTTATGATTTCATATATTTATCATCTCGTAAACATTCATCACACTGAAATTTCATATAAACACACATAAATCAATTCAAATACATTTATTTGTATAGACTTACCTCGGATTTGAGTAAACGAACAGATTCGACTATTCAATTACTTTTGACTTTCCTCGATCTAAATCTATTTTCTTCGGTTCTTGATCTATACATATTCAAATTTAACCCATTTATTCACCAAATCATTCAATTCAATCCAAAAATACATATTTAGGGAAATTTACAAATTAGCCCTCATATTTTCACAATTTGACATTTTAGTCCCTATTTCATAAAATCACAAAATACACAAAATTCAATACAACCCATGCTTAGCTGAATTCTCACTAGCTTCATACAAGTCCATACATTTCGTTTATTTCACATTTTAGTCCCTCAAAATATTATTTTCTCAATTTAGTCCAAATTACTCAAAATCATCAGAAGTCCAAATACAAACTATGTTAATCTATCGCATATATTTCATATTTCATCTTTAAACATCACAAAACTCATGAATTCATCAATGGAAAATTTCAAAATCATCATTAGTTCACAAAATTAAACATGGGTTTTGAAGTATTCAAAGCAACGATTACAAAAACGAAGAAATTATCAAAAACTGAGCTCAAAACATACCTTGATTGAGCTTAGACAATGGCCGAAACCTAGCTTGTTCAACAATGGTGTTTTTCCCTTTTAACTTTCGGCAATAGTCATTAAAATGATGAACAAAATGTTGTTTTATTTTAGTTTAATAACATTATTTACAATTTACCATATTACCATATTACCATTAATGAAAACATTTGAAATTCATATAATTTATGGCCATTTTTGTCCATTATCACCCACTTACTAATATAATGGCTTAATATCAACTTAAGGACTTCACCTTTAATAAGCCATGTCAATTTAACACATTAACCTATGAATTGCCACTTTTACCTTTTATGCAATTTAATACTTTTATCAAATTAAGCACATAAATGATCAAATTAAATCACAGAAATTTCACACATACTAATTCACATACTATAGACTCGAAAAATAATATTAAAATATTTTTCTAACTCGAATTTGTGGTCTCAAAACTACTATTCGGACTAGGGTTTAAACCGGATTGTTACAATTCTCCCCCTTAGGGATTTTCGTCCCCAAAAATCTTACCGTTAAACAGGTTCGGATATTGTTGTCTCATTGTATCTTTTGGCTCCCATGTAGCCTCTTCCACTCCATGTCGATGCCATAGCACTTTTACTAACGAAATCTTTTTATTTCTCAATTCTTTCACCTCACGAGCTAAGATACGGATCGATTCTTCTTCGTAAGTCATATCAGATCGAATTTTAATCTCAGATGGAGGAATCACGTGTGATGGATTATATCTATATCGATGAAGCATTGACACATGGAACACGTTATGAATCTTTTCTAGTTCTGGTGGCAACAATAATCTATATGCAACAGGTTCGATACGCTCGATAATTTCATATGGCTCGATGAACCTCGGACTCAATTTGTCTTTACATCTAAATCTGAGTACTTTCTTCCACGGAGATACTTTCAAGAACACTTTGTCTCTGATCTTGTAATAACCAATTTGCCCGGGCCCAATACCCAGACCCAGAATAAAAGCAAGAATAAAGTCAAAATCCAATAAATAAAACAAGGTCCAATAAAATAGTCCTTTAAATGTCCATTTACAAAAAGATTCAAACCCTGCCCAATTAGCCCACATTAAACCAAACCCAAATACAACCAAGCCTAATCTACCCATTACACAAATAGAGCCCAATTACAAAGATCAAACGCAGGCCCAAATTTAAATTTACCAACCCAATTCTAACAAATTTAAAATCCTAAAACCTATACAGAACAAAACTCAAAATTATAATCAGCCCAATGGCCCAAAATTGAAGGTTAATCAGAAACCCTGAAACCAGCGCCGCCAGCAGGCTTTTCACCTGCCCCGCGCGTCGACCATACGCGCGCCTCCAGCTCCCCACGCACCCCGGGCGTCGTTCCAGATTCCCACGTGCCACGCGCACCGCTCCAATTCCCCACACACGCGCACCTCTCCCGATTCGCACGCCCCCTCGGCCCCCGCACACGCCTCGCATCGATCAGGCACCCGCACGCCTCCACCAGCATCGTTCGCCCATACCCTGCAGATCACACAAGACAAAAAGCAAGAGCAGAGAGGGCGAAAACAGAGAAAAGATGGGAGAAACAGTTGAATAATAGAAGAGAATAGCGTATTTGGCTATAAAGCCATAAAAATTTATGTAATAGGGGTTCGGTTGGTCTTCACGAAAACACCAAGAGGAAATAAGAAACAGAGAGTATAAAGAAAATAACTACGAAGAGTCCTAGTAATTTTGTTCTTTCAACGAATAGCAGAAATCAGAGAATAAAAACTCGAAGGTTAACTCCATTTTTGGTCTTATTTTCCCCACTATTTTCATCCAGTTTCAGTCCTTTATTTTACTGTTCTGAAATTTTTTACAAGAAATAAACCAATAACAAAAGGGAGAAGGGCAGGGTTTACCTTCGAGGTTAAGCCCTCGGTCTTTCCGTCGCCATTGAGGTAGACGAGGGTGTTGACCACCCAGGCCGGGCCATCGCGCGCCGTCGTTCGCCGTGGATAACGGCGCTTCAGCGGGTAAACGGGGGATGAAGGTCGATCGAGAAGACGAGGTAGCCCGATAGTCGAGGTGAGAGAACAGAGAGGGGAACCGAAGCGTCGGGGAGGAGAAAGAAGGAAGGGGGGAATCTGAAAAATTTTTTTTTGGGAAGGACGGTGAAAATGAAAAAAGGGGAAAGTTACCTTTTAAGCAAAGTTTGAAACAGTGCCGTTTCATGCAGAGGCAACCCGCGCGTCGACCCGGGTCCGCTCCTGGGTCTGCGTCCTCTCGTTCTAACGGGAAATTTGCGCAACAAGTCCCCCTTTTTCGTGCTGTCGCTTAATCAAGCCCTACCCCGCCTCTTTCCTTTTTGCAATCGTGCCCTGTATTTTGCTATGCGTTTCAGTTTTATCCTCGTTACAACGATGTCGTCTTGAAAGGCGAGATTAATTTCTATTTCGGTCCCCTTCTTCTCACGCGCGATTCAAACAGATCCTTTTCCCCTGTTTTGTTTCAAATTGACCCCAAAATTCCTTTTATTCAATTAGATTCGTTTCAAATTAGTTTGTGGTTTTTTGATCTTACTACTATTATCTAGTATTATTATTATTATTATTATTATTATTGCTATATCTATATTATTATAGTATACATATTTTGTATTATTAGTATTTTTATTATTATTGTTACTACTAATACATTATTTTCATACATATATATGAGCATATATTATATCTCGCTCATCCTTTGCCATTATCACTATCAACTTTTATTCTATCTTATTATTTTATGTCGTATTAAGTCGTCCGTGTTATTCATTGTCTATATACTAGTGTATTAAGGGTACAAATATATATGTATTTCTTGATGATTGTTTGTTACCTTTATTTGGGTCAAAATCGTTTTCATTAAATTTTTATACACTATATTTTTTTTCTTTTTTTGAACTATATATTATATCATATTATATTGCATGTTATTTCAGCCAAATTTTAGATTATGTTTCAAAATAAAAAGTGCATTTTTTACAAAGTTGACATTTTACTCAAAGGTTTTCAAAGGAACAAGACAATATTCGAGTATTTAGAAGTTCGAACGATCACATCCTAACGTGCTGGGTGTTGATTTTTCTGTTCGACTAAATATTCGAATACCCTTCTTCAATCGATTTGAAGATCAAAGATGATCTCAACGTCAAAGTATAAAGGCGTCATATCCTAACGTGCTGGGTATGACAATTTTATTCCTTTGAAACGAGTTAATCTTGAGATTCAATCCCGATTTAATTAATCTATTCCTTCATTTCTTTTCGCCCTAAATATTTTCAAGTTTTCAGCTTTGGGATTTGGTACCGATTTTGGGCGTTGTGAGGGTGTTAATCCTTCCTCGCACGTAACCGACTCCCGAACCTGTTTTCTCGAATTTTCGTAGACCAAAAATGCTGTTTTAGTAAATCGAAATATTTTATTAAAACAAAGGTGACCCGATCACACCAAAATGATCGGTGGCGACTCCTCGTTTTTTAAAGTCGATTCCCGTTTTGTTGGAAAATGGTTACGACAGCTTGGCGACTCCACTGGGGACGCTCGAGAGTCAGGCCGCAAATTGATTAATTTTTGTCTCATTGATTGAAAATTTGGAAAATCGTCTTTGAAAAATCATGTTTCTTTTTGATGCATTCGTTTGTGCCATGGTGTCGAGTCCCGTGAAATATTTTGGCATTACATTGCATGACCGTCGGTCACACCTTTAAGTGGAAGTAAGAAACTAAGCTTTCGTAAGGTTTTCACTTCCGCATGGGCTAGTGGATTGCTTCCGGAAGACATACGTACCTACGTGTTTCGTGAGGTTTTCACCTCCGCATGGCCGTAGGGAAATGTATCCCCCTGAACCGAACTTGGTCTGTATGAGCCTATAATGGGTGAGGATCGAGGAATCTGCTGGTTCAGGTAACCCTCTGTAGAACTAAACCCCATATAGGAGCCCTAGAGCCTACCCTAGGCATAATGTCGAAATAGTTACCCGGATAAGCGTTTATTGATATTCTGCTTGTTTGACGATGCAGTACTAACTTGTTTTTGTTTGTTGATTTGCATGACATTCCATATAGTAGAGGTGTCAATTTCTGCTCAGTTGCCGAAATAGGAAGTTTGCTATGGAAAACGACTTTCTTGATAAAGTAGAGGACAATGCGGCCGTGCGCACATGGTCAGAAAAGTTGCAATCCGGGGAAGGAGATAGTTTAGTCGAGGGTCATACGTCAGAACTGTGGGACTTTACCCGTGTTAGCGTGACGCAAAATGAGCTTCGAGAGTTGCGGGATATCTAGACCCATTGGGAAGACGTAGCCAAACAGATATTCTACCGCCGCTATGGTGATATATCTCACTTGTTGGATGTCAAAATAGATAAACACTTGTTTCGGGCTATGGTCCAATTTTGGAATTCCGCATACAGCTGTTTCACTTTTGGGGAGGTGGATTTGGTGCCAACAATAGAAGAATACACCGCTTTGCTTCGTATTCCCGAGATGCAAGTCGATAAGGTCTATATTAGGCCTGCTTATGTCCCTCCTTTGGCAAAGAAGTTGATGAAGATTACGGGAATGAGTGAGCAGTGGATCTCAGCCAAGATTCAACAGAAGGGTGAAGGGAAATGCTTTCCTTGGGTGGATTTAAGGGATCTGATTTCGACACACCCTGACGTGGGGAGGAAGGTTGATATTTTCGCCCTAAGCCTTTACGGTTTAGTCATCTTCCCAAAAGCTCTGAGGCACGTAGATGAAGCGGTGGTGGATCTGTTCGACCGATTGGATAAGCAAGTCACACCTGTCCCAGCGATTCTCGCGGAAACTTTCAGATCGCTAAATGCATGCAGAAGAACGGGAGAGGGAAGGTTTATCGGATGCGCCCAACTATTGATGGTATGGTTTCACGGGCATTTTTGGAAGGTGGACAAAGTCTCTTGTCGACCTTTTCATAGAGACTATTCTCCAATAAAAGAGGAAGCGGCTATGTCAAGGAGAGAGGACGTAACAGAAGAGGGATGGATGGCAATTTTTCAGAACTTTCAAGGAAAAGACGTTGAGTGGAGAGCTCCCTGGATGATGCCAGGAGAGATACTTTATAGATGTGGAGACTTCAATTGGGTACCTCTACCCGGGATTTGGGGAGTCATCGGGTATGCCCCATTGCTAGCGGCGAGGCAATACCAGTCTAGACAGTTCGTGCCGGCAACACATGGGTTAAATCGAAGTGAGTTCTCTTATACGGAAGAGGGATACAAGAAGAAGATCAAAGAAACGGCAAATGCTTGGAAACAAACACATCGAATGAAGAGGCTAGCTGCGGGCGAAACGGCAACTTCTGAATACAAAGCATGGCTAAGTAAGAGAATCAATGATAATATCCCGGGACCAAGCTTAGATAATGCTCAGTCTTTGGAGGAACGGTTGCGAGTGATTCCAACAGAATTAGAAATTATAAAGCAAGATTTCGTACAGCGAAGTTTCGAGCTTGAAAAGAGAATCGAGCGGTTGGAGGAGGAAAAGATGTTTTTGAAGTTAAATATAGAGATACAGAAATCAGAGACGGAAAAGGTGCAGAAAGGGAAGAGCAAAGCCGAAGAA
This sequence comes from Gossypium australe, assembly GCA_005393395.2. Lineage (NCBI taxonomy): Eukaryota > Viridiplantae > Streptophyta > Magnoliopsida > Malvales > Malvaceae > Gossypium > Gossypium australe. Next base: position 4,611,959 of record CM016620.1, on the reverse strand, counting down.
GAATTGGATAGCTTAAAGGGGGACTACAAGAAGATGCGCCTCTCGATGAGAACTGCCGGACTAGGAAAGACTTCGAGCCAATGGCGACAAGAGTTGCAAGAAGAAAGAGCTAAAGCCGAGCAATGGGAAAAGAAATTTTGAGAAATGAAGGTTTAAAATGAGATCCTAGAAAAGCAAATATCAGAAGGCCAGAATAGAAGAAGCGAATTGAAGACAAGGGTGTCAGAGTTGGAAAAGTCCCTCGACCATTATCGAAACCGTAACTCAGCGAGAGAGTTAAAAGCAAGTCTGAGTAGAATCGAAGAAATGAAAAAGAAGACTGAAGAGTTAGAAATGGAGCTACTGCACTGTCAAAATCATATGAGGCATTTAAAAGAGAACGAAGAACGAAGGGAAGCAGAGCTGTACCATTCCCAGAATCGAGTCAAAGACAGAGATTACATCATGGGGGAAGCTATAGTCCGGATACGAGAGATAGCCGAATATTTACAAACTCTAGCTATACAGGCCGACACATTGAGCGTACAGTTCGAGACACAGTCGGATCGTGGACGAGAATTAGCTTCCTTACTGACAAAGATTAAAGCCTTAGGTGTTAGAGCGAGGCCGTTTTTGTAATCTCTTTTATGTAAAGAGCTTTGTATTCTAAGGAAGTTTCCTATGGGGAATTGAATCAGAGTTGACACCTTTTCGCATTCATGTCATTCATTTGTATTGCATTACATACATCAGCATCATGTCACTTTAATTATTCGCTAAACTTAAAATTGCATAATCCGCAGCTACGACATTACGAACCTGGAATCACATCATCCCTATAGAACACGCTTAAGAACTAGAGCTATGGACGCCAAACTCAATGAGAGGATTGAAAGGATGGAAAGAACCCAGAAAGAGCTGCAAGAACAGTTAGCCAAGGCACAGCAAGAAGCGAGGGACCTGATGATGAGGTCTCGCGAGGAATCGCGAGAACACAAGGATCAAATGGATAAAATGTTAAAGATGTTGACGGCCATGTCCAATGGACAAGGACTCGCGCAAAGTCCTGACATTACGGAGCCCCATTCGAGGGACAATCAAGATCCGCTCTGTCCCCCAGGATTCACGCCACCCCACGCTCATGCAACGCAAAGGGGATATCCTCAAAGGAACCTAGTAGGCCTGGAACAACAACCCATCCCACCTACCCATCTGGGGGAGGGTATATACGTATCAAACGCTGGAGATAATTCTGCTAACCCGATGGTTCCGGATTTGGATGATCCGATGGAAATAGCTAGGTTAAAGAGGGATGGCCATGATGCTGAAGAAAAATATAAGAGTCTAGAAGAAAGACTCAAGGCGGTGGAAGGTGCTGGAACCTTCTCTGCACTAAGTGCCAAAGAGCTTAGTTTGGTGCCCGATCTGGTTCTACCTCCAAAGTTTAAGGTACCGGATTTTGAAAAGTATGAGGGAACGAGATGTCCAAAGGCACATCTTATCATGTTCTGTCGAAAGATGGCCGGACACTTGAATGAGGACAAGCTATTAATACACTGTTTCCAGGATAGCTTGATCAGATCAGCCCTCCGATGGTACGATCAGCTTAGCACAGAGAGGATACGGTCATGGAAGGACCTGGCAACTGCATTCTGTGAACAATATAAGCATGTTTCTGATGTGGCTCTCGATCGGATGGCACTGCAAATGTTGGAAAAAAAGCCAACGGAGACCTTCAGACAATACGCTCAGAGATGGAGGGATCTCTCAGTCCAGGTCGAGCCCCCTCTAACTAAAAGTGAGGTAACGGTCCTTTTCATCAATACTTTGAGGGCGCCGTTCTATGACAAACTGGTGGGAAGCGCCACGAAAGACTTCGCAGACCTCTTAATATCTGGCGAACTCATCGAAAACGGCATTAAAAGTGGAAGAATGGAAGGCCCTGAGGGCTCGAAAAGACCAACACCTGCAAAGAAAAAAGACCCCGAAGCCCATATGGTGGGGACCGGGAGCCACTATGCTCCTAATCCATATCCGACCCGACCACGACCTCAGTTTCACCCACCGCCAAGTTTATACTTTCCTCCACAAAGCCCTTACTATCAAGCACCTCCTCCCTATCCCGTTTATGCCATCGACACTCAAAGACCATTCACCATAATCCCACCAGATACCATGTCTGCCCAAAGTCAGCCAAAAAACGAACAAAGACCAGTAAGACCCAACCCTGATAGACCCCAGTTCACCCCCATTCCCGTGTCATACGGAGAACTGTGCCCGAAGCTACTGGAAAAGCAGTTAATCTCACCACATTACATGGCACCATTGAAGCCCCCATTCCCAAAGTGGTACGACCCCAATGCTAATTGCATGTATCATGGCGGGAACCAGGGGCATTCCACAGATAACTGTTTAGCCTTTAAGAGAAGAGTTCAAGGCCTCATCGACGCCGGGATCTTGCGATTTGACGGTACCAACAATATGGCGAGAAACCCACTACCTAATCACGCTACAGGGAACGTAAATATGGTGACGCCAGAAGATAGGTGGCGAGTCAGAAGCTGTGTTTCCAGGATAAGGACACCTTTGGAGAAGGTCTGGGAAGTAATGGTTGAGAGAGGCATGCTCGACAGGAATTTCAAGGAGGAAAGCGTGAAGAGTCCAAGTTTTTGTGTCTTTCACGGCATATCAGGACACCATATCCAATCTTGCGAGGAATTCAGAGAGCTGCTTCAAAGCATGATGGACAATAAAAAGGTGGAAATCTTCAATAAGATGGAAGAGACCGGTGGAAGGGATATATGTGCATCTGAGGGCCAATCATCAGGCCCTCCCTACAGTGCCGATCGGCCTCTGGTAATCTACTACGAGGCAAAGAAGGAAGAGAGGAAACCAAAAATGATAATCCAAGTACCTTCCCTTTTCCCTTACACGGATAGTAAGGCGGTGCCGTGGAAGTATGATGTCAACGTCACTACACCCGAGGCTACAACTGGAAGCATCAGTGAGGTGGGGCACTTTACCCGCAGTGGGAGATGCTATTTCCCTGAGATGGTTGAGACGAAGAAGAAAGCCGTTGGCACAAGTCAGAAAGGGAAGGCACCAATACCCGAGGCCAAGGGTGAGGATGAAATACAATCTGAGCAAGGAACTAAGGAGCCGGTGAATGAGGATGAGGCACAAGAATTCTTAAAGTTCATTAAGCACAGCGAATACAATATCGTGGAGCAGCTGAATAAACAACCGGCAAAAATCTCAGTATTATCCCTATTGTTGAACTCAGAGCCACATCGAAACGCTTTACTGAAGGTGTTGAACCAAGTATATGTGCCAAGCAATGTGCCTATTGAAAAACTCGATAGGTGGGTGAATAATTTAAACGCAGATAATTTCATCTCCTTCAGCAATGATGAAATACCACCAAATGGTAGGGGCTCTGTTAAAGCATTGCACATCACGACCGGGTGCAAAGGATATATAATACCGCATGTGCTTATTGACAACGGGTCCGCGCTCAATGTCATGCCGTTGGCTACACTGTCTAGGATGCCCGTCGACATGTCTTATCTGAGACCTTGCCATTCCGCGGTAAGGGCATTCGACGGAACACGGCGAGTAGTTATGGGAAAAATTGAGATCCCTCTGGAGGTAGGCCCGTGCACGTACAATGTGGAATTCCAAGTCATGGATATTGCTCCTTCATATAATTGCCTCTTAGGAAGGCCCTGGATCCACTCCGCAGGAGCGACCCCTTCATCTCTTCATCAGAAAATAAAGCTAATTATTGATAACCGCCTGATCACGATCGCCGGTGAAGAAGACATCGTCGCATCGCTATCTACTGACGCACCCTACATCGAGGCAAACAAAGATGTGCCAGAATGCTCCTTTCGTTCCTTCGAATTCATCAACGCTACATTTGTCGCCGAAGGAGATAGGACTCCCACACCCAAGCTATCAAGAAACACCAAGATGGGGGTCAAGCTGACGATAGGAAAAGGTGCCTGAGCAGGAAAGGGTTTAGGAAGATATCAACAAGGGATAGCTAGAGCGCTAAACCCTGTACACCACAAGGCTCCGTATGGCTTAGGATTCAAACCTGATGGACGGCAAAGAAGGAAACAACTGCAGAAAGATCAAGGAAAAAGGATCGCAAGAGCCTCAGGTCGGGAGGTAGAATGGGAGCCCATGATATACCCACCCTTAGCGAAAACTTTTACGTCCGCAGGGATGATGTACCCAGAGGGAGGTAGTTCACGAAACACGCTGCTATTAGTTGAGAGGGATCTCCAGAACTTCCACATAAATGTCATCGACAAAGCGGATGATGCGATGAAGGGCCTTTCAAAGATACGCCTTGGTCCTCCTGGATATGTGTTGAACAATTGGACCGTTGAAGATCTTCTTGTAGTTTCTAGGATCCCTCCAAAGTAATTCTCAATGACAACCTTCAGTATTCCTCTAAGTCGAAGGGGAATTTGTTATAAAAGTTTGTATCAGCTGTCTAACTTTTAAATGAACAATCAATGAAGATGCATTTTGTCACTGTCTCTCATTCTCATTAGCCTCATGCCTATTCCCTCTTCTCATGGCCTGTCTTCATATATATATATATATATTCATTTCATAGAATCGCATTTGTGTTTCCAATACCTCGATATTTCTCTATAGTTTCTTTTTACTTGTCAGGTGCTCAGATAATGACAGCGTGAACAATCCTGCTACTGATCCTAAAATCGACTTTGAGCAAGTTGTTTGTTTAGGAGAATTCGAAGCCGACGAGGATGCCGAAGATTTTGTCTCGACCCCTGACTTACTAAAGATGATAGAACAGGAAGATAAACAGATACTCCCCCACCAAGAATCTATCGAGACGGTGAACCTAGGAAACGAAGAAAAGAGGCAAGAAGTGAAGATTGGAACCTCATCTCAGAGCCCACCAAACACGACTTGGTCACCTTGCTTCATGAATACAAAGACGTATTTGCATGGTCATATCAGGACATGCCGGGATTAAGCGAAGATGTAGTGGTCCACAGGCTCCCTGTGAAGCCAGAATGCAGACCAATCCAGCAGAAGCTAAGACGAATGAGACCCGAAATGCTCTTAAAGATAAAAGAAGAGGTCAAAAAACAGTTTGACGCCGGTTTCTTACAAGTCTCCAGATATCCGAAGTGGGTGGCTAATATAGTCCCAGTGCCAAAGAAAGATGGCAAGGTGCGAATGTGTATGGACTATCGCGATCTGAATCGAGCAAGCCCCAAGGATAATTTTCCCTTGCCACACATCGATACGCTGGTGGATAACACGGCAAAACATTCATTATTCTCTTTTATGGATGGATTTTCGGGTTATAACCAGATAAAGATGGCTCCCGAGGATATGGAGAAGACTACATTCGTGACAATGTGGGGAACATTTTGCTACAAAGTAATGCCCTTCGGATTAAAAAATGCCGGGGCAACATATCAAAGGGCAATGGTGATGCTGTTTCACGACATGATGCACAAAGAGATAGAGGTTTATGTCGACGATATGATTGCCAAATCTCGGGGAGAAAGAGAGCATGTTGAAAACCTCAGGAAATTGTTTGAAAGACTGAGAAAATTCCAACTGAAGCTTAATCCAGCTAAGTGCACATTTGGAGCAACCTCGGGGAAATTACTGGGCTTTATCATTAGCGAGAGAGGTATCGAGGTCGATCCCGACAAAATAAAGGCCATACAAGAATTACCACCTCCACGGACACAAAAAGAAGTCAGAGGATTTCTAGGAAGGTTAAACTACATCGCCCGTTTTATTGCTCAACTTACCAACCAATGCGACCCGATTTTTCGACTCCTACGAAAACACAATCCTGGAGAATGGAACGAAGAGTGCCAAGCTGCTTTCGACAAGATAAAACAATATTTATCTAACCCCCCGGTGTTAGTACCACCAACTTCCGGGAAACCATTAATATTGTACCTGACGGTGTTCGAAAATTCAATGGGTTGTGTACTGGGGCAACATGACGAGTCGGGGAGAAGAGAAAGGGCGATCTATTACCTCAGTAAGAAGTTCACAGAGTATGAAGCAAAATATCCATCAATTGAAAAGTTCTGTTGTGCTCTGGTTTGGGCAGCTCGAAGGCTTAGACAATATATGTTGTATCATACGACATGGTTAATCTCTAAATTAGACCCAATAAAGTACATGATGAAATCACCTGCACTCTCAGGAAGAATGGCGCGATGGCAGATCCTGCTATCGGAATACGACATCATCTATGTGAGCCAAAAGTCGATAAAAGGGAGCGCAATAGCTGACTTCTTAGCAGCCCGAACCACAGAAGAATACGAGCTATTAAGATTTGACTTCCCGGATGAAGATTTGATGTGCATCACAGAAAAAGAATGTGAATCGTTAAAAGAAGAGTCATGGAAAATGAGTTTTGACGGGGCATCAAATGCATTAGGGCATGGGATTGGAGTAGTCTTGGTGTCACCGGAAGGGAGTCATTATCCATTCACTGCCCGATTAAACTTCTTCTGTACCAATAACATAGCGGAATACGAGGCTTGCATCATGGGGCTCCGCGCAGCTATTGAACGAGGCATCGAAATCCTAAAGGTATCAGGGGATTCAGCATTGGTGATTTACCAAATCCGTGGAGATTGGGAAGTGAGAGACTCAAAGCTGGTCAAATATCACGATCTTGTTATGGATCTGGTCAAAGAATTTGAAGAAGTGACCTTTAATTACTTCCCACGAGAGGAAAACCAATTGGCTGATGCCTTGGCCACCTTAGCTTCTATGTTCAAAGCGAATCGAGAAGCCGAAATAATGCCTCTCCAGATGAGCATATATGAGGCCCCGGCGCATTATTTTAGCGTTGAAAAAGAGGCGGATGGACGACCATGGTTCCATGATATCTTGGGATATGTCAAACATCAAAGGTACCCGGAGCAAGCAAACGAGAACGACAAAAGAACAATCAGAAAAATGGCAGCAGGATTTGTTCTTGATGGGGACATCCTATACAAGAGAGGAAAAGATCAAGTGCTTCTAAGATGCGTGGATAATGTCGAAGCCAGAAAAATACTTGAAGAGGTTCATGAAGGAACTTGTGGAACACATGCCAACGGTTTCACCATGGCCAGGAAAATTATGAGACTCAGCTACTACTGGTTGACAATGGAAAGCGACTGCATCAGCTATGCACGAAGGTGTCACAAATGTCAAATTTATGGCGACAAAATTCATGCAGCACCTTCGCCCCTCCACGTGATGACCTCTCCGTGGCCTTTTTCCATGTGGGGCATGGATGTTATAGGTCCAATTTCCCCAAAGGCTTCTAATGGCCATCGATTCATCTTCGTGGTCATAGATTACTTCACGAAATGGGTTGAGGCCGCTTCGTTTGTGAACGTGACAAAAATCGCGGTTTGCAAGTTTTTGAAAAAGGAGGTTATATGTCGATATGGATTACCCGAGAAAATCATCTCAGATAATGCCTTGAACCTGAACAACAGGATGATGAAGGAAGTGTGTGAACAATTTCAAATAAAGCATCACAATTCCTCACCCTATCGCCCAAAGATGAATGGAGCCGTAGAAGCTGCCAACAAGAATATCAAGAGGATTATTGGAAAGATGACTGAGACATATAAAGACTGGCACGAGAAGCTACCATTCGCCCTATACGCGTACCGCACATGTGTGCGGACCTCCACGGGGGCAACTCCTTTCTCTCTAGTATATGGAATGGAAGCTGTACTGCCCATCGAGGTGGAAATCCCTTCTTTACGAATCTTAATGGAGTCAAAACTGGAAGAATCAGAATGGGTACAAGCTCGATACGACCAACTGAATCTGATCGAAGAAAAGCACTTGAAAGCAATCTGTCATGGACAGATGTACCAAAAGAGAATGATCACGGCCCACGACAAGAAGGTACGGCCAAGGGAATTTCGCGAAGGAGAGCTCGTGTTGAGAAAGATCCTCCTAATACAAAAAGACTTTCGAGGAAAATGGGCACCGAATTGGGAAGGACCCTACGTTGTAAGGAAGGCTTTCTCTGGTGGAGCTTTGATTCTCACAGAGATGGATGGGAAAGAGGTATCGAACCCAGTAAACTCAGATGCCGTGAAGAAGTACTACGCCTAAAAAAAAAAAAGAGAGAGAAAAGAAAAATCAGGATGAAAACCCGAAAGGCGTCCTAACGAAGGGGATTCACACATAAAGAGCAAGAACGTTTTGAACAGGGAGTCAAGGGGCGAGTTTATAATACTTGAAGCGGACTCAGAAGCTCAGGGTCTTCTACGCAAGGAGCTTCACTCAAAGGGGGTTCAGGGTGAAGGAGCATGGAGAAGTTCATGCGTTAGATATCTAGAGCATTAGTGACAATTGAATCTACTTTCTTTTTATGTTTTCCTTATTGAATCATTCCTTGTCAATTCTCTTTCCTTGTTGCTTTGAAATAAATACGAACATAAGGTATCTCTTTCACACCCACCTGGTCATTATCATGTATTTCGTGTTTGGTTCGTTTAAATGGTAAACAGTGAAATTACATACTCTGAACAAAAAGAACGTTGAACATTACCTGGATGAGAACCTAGTATGAGAGCTTCAAAGCAAGAACAAAAGTTTAACAAGGGAACAAAAGGGTCGATATAGGAGGGGTGCAGACTACTCGTAAAACTTACGAATGAGAACAAAACCCAAAAGAAAAGTCAAGAATCGAAACAATGAATACAAGTCATCATAACGAGAGATACATGACAAACAAACCCGGAGCGCATGGCATAATCACGTAGGCATAAGAGCATTTAAGACAAACACATGCATATCATGATAACATCCCGCATGACACATACAGGTACACCAATAAAGCAAGAAATCTTGATCGTTGTGCCAAATCGAGGAAACCCAAAAGAAAAGTCAAGAATCGAAACAATGAATACAAGTCATCATAACGAGAGATACATGACAAACAAACCTGGAGCGCATGGCATAATCACGTAGGCATAAGAGCATTTAAGACAAACACATGCATATCATGATAACATCCCGCATGACACATACAGGTACACCAATAAAGCAAGAAATCTTGATCGCTGTGCCAAATCGAGGAAAAGAAGGCATCCGAGTTCCACCAGAGAATAAGTTTTAAAAATCAACTCATAACGCGAGAGGTGAGTTGGGCCTCGGGACACACCGAGGTATTTAATTTCTGTCTTTAAATTTTCGTTCAAAAATCAACTCATAATGCGAGAGGTGAGTTGGGCCTCGGGACACGCCGAGGTATTTAATTTCTGTCTTTAATTTCTGTTTTTAAATTCGGTTCAAAAATCAACTCATAATGCGAGAGGTGAGTTGGGCCTCGGGACACACCGAGGTATTTAATTTCTATTTTTAAATTCCGTTCAAAAATCAACTCATAATGCGAGAGGTGAGTTGGGCCTCGGGACACGCCGAGGTATTTAATTTCTGTCTTTAATTTCTGTTTTTAAATCCGGTTCAAAAAAATCAACTCATAATGCGAGAGGTGAGTTGGGCCTCGGGACACGCCGAGGTATTTAATTTCTGTTTTTAAATTCCGTTCAAAAATCAACTCATAACGTGAGAAATGAGTTGGGCCTCGGGACACACCGAGGTATTTAATTTCTGTCTTTAAATTCTGTTCAAAAATCAACTCATAATGCGAGAGGTGAGTTGGGCCTCGGGACACGCCGAGGTATTTAATTTCTGTCTTTAATTTCTGTTTTTAAATCCGGTTCAAAAAAATCAACTCATAATGCGAGAGGTGAATTGGGCCTCGGGACATGCCGAGGTATTTAATTTCTGTTTTTAAATTCCGTTCAAAAATCAACTCATAACGTGAGAAATGAGTTGGGCCTCGGGACATGCTGAGGTATTTAATTTCTGTTTTTAAATTCCGTTCAAAAATCAACTCATAACGTGAGAAATGAGTTGGGCCTCGGGACACGCCGAGGTATTTAATTTCTGTTTTTAAATTCCGTTCAAAAATCAACTCATAACGTGAGAAATGAGTTGGGCCTCGGGACACGCTAAGTCAAAAAAAAAAAAAGGAAAAAAAGAAGAAAAAGAAGAAGAAAAAGAGAGAGAGAGTTGGTTCATGATGCGAGAACAAGGAAGCAACTCGAAAAATTCAGATTTACTTCCTCAAAGTCCTAGTGGAGCGGTTGGTACATCGAAGCTACGAATCTCAGTGTCGTGAAATCACATTGGAGCAAGTTCAAAAGGGAACAAGATTGAGGAAAAGCGAATTGAAGCTACGGGTTAGGTCACGCGGGAGCAGTGGCAGAGTGAATCAATGCAACAGGTTATAGTGGAGTTTGAAGAGGAGACAAGGACCAATAAACCCAAGCCCGCCAAGATCGGGCAAAATTGGTTCTTCTTTTGTCTTTGCTCTATTATTGTTTCACAACAACGAGCAAAGAGGGGCAGCTGTAATAACCAATTTGCCCGGGCCCAATACCCAGACCCAGAATAAAAGCAAGAATAAAGTCAAAATCCAATAAATAAAACAAGGTCCAATAAAATAGTCCTTTAAATGTCCATTTACAAAAAGATTCAAACCCTGCCCAATTAGCCCACATTAAACCAAACCCAAATACAACCAAGCCTAATCTACCCATTACACAAATAGAGCCCAATTACAAAGATCAAACGCAGGCCCAAATTTAAATTTACCAACCCAATTCTAACAAATTTAAAATCCTAAAACCTATACAGAACAAAACTCAAAATTACAATCAGCCCAATGGCCCAAAATTGAAGGTTAATCAGAAACCCTGAAACCAGCGCCGCCAGCAGGCTTTTCACCTGCCCCGCGCGTCGACCATACGCGCGCCTTCAGCTCCCCACGCACCCCGGGCGTCGTTCCAGATTCCCACGTGCCACGCGCACCGCTCCAATTCCCCACACACGCGCACCTCTCCCGATTCGCACGCCCCCTCGGCCCCCGCACACACCTCGCATCGATTAGGCACCCGCACGCCTCCACCAGCATCGTTCGCCCATACCTTGTAGATCACACAAGACAAAAAGCAAGAGCAGAGAGGGCGAAAACAGAGAAAAGATGGGAGAAACAGTTGAATAATAGAAGAGAATAGCGTATTTGGCTATAAAGCCATAAAAAAATATGTAATAGGGGTTCGGTTGGTCTTCACGAAAACACCAAGAGGAAATAAGAAACAGAGAGTATAAAGAAAATAACTACGAAGAGTCCTAGTAATTTTGTTCTTTCAACGAATAGCAGAAATCAAAGAATAAAAACTCGAAGGTTAACTCCATTTTTGGTCTTATTTTCCCCACTGTTTTCATCCAGTTTCAGTCCTTTATTTTACTGTTCTGAAATTTTTTACAAGAAATAAACCAATAACAAAAGGGAGAAGGGCAGGGTTTACCTTCGAGGTTAAGCCCTCGGTCTTTCCGTCGCCATCGAGGTAGACGAGGGTGTTGACCACCCAGGCCGGGCCATCGCGAGCCGTCGTTCGCCGTGGATAACGGCGCTTCAGCGGGTAAACGGGGGATGAGGGTCGATCGAGAAGACGGGGTAGCTCGATAGTCTAGGTGAGAGAACAGAGAGGGGAACCGAAGCGTCGGGGAGGAGAAAGAAGGAAGGGGGGAATCTGAAAAAATTTTTTTTGGGAAGGACGGTGAAAATGAAAAAAGGGGAAAGTTACCTTTTAAGCAAAGTTTGAAACGGTGCCGTTTCATGCAGAGGCAACCCGCGCGTCGACCCGGGTCCACTCCTGGGTCTGCGTCCTCTCGTTCTAACAGGAAATTTGCGCAACAAGTCCCCCTTTTTCGTGCTGTCGCTTAATCAAGCCCTACCCTGCCTCTTTCCTTTTTGCAATTGTGCCCTGTATTTTGCTATGCGTTTCAGTTTTATCCTCGTTACAACGATGTCGTCTTGAAAGGCGGGATTAATTTCTATTTCGGTCCCCTTCTTCTCACGCGCGATTCAAACAGACCCTTTTCCCCTGTTTTGTTTCAAATTGACCCCAAAATTCCTTTTATTCAATTAGATTCGTTTCAAATTAGTTTGTGGTTTTTTGATCTTACTACTATTATCTAGTATTATTATTATTATTATTATTATTATTATTATTATTATTATTATTATTGCTATATCTATATTATTATAGTATACATATCAGAAATGTAAAGCTCAACTAACTTACCAAGTGAGTAGTCAGATTGTACCAGAATAAAATGGGTAGATTTTGTCAATCGATCAACTACGACCCAACTTGCATCTTTCTTCCTCAGAGTCAAAGGCAATCCATCGTCACTCTATCCCATTTCCACTCGGGAATCAGAATTGGTTGCAACAAACCAGATGGAACCTGATGTTCAGCTTTAACTTGCTGACAAACTAAACATTTCGAAACAAAATCCGAGATATCCCTTTTCATACCAGACCATCAATAATGTTGCTTTAAATCATGGTATATCTTTGTACTTCCCGGATGAACAGATAAGCGACTATTATGAGCTTCATTCAAAATTAACTATAATAATTCTGAATTTCTTGGAACATAGACTCGATCTTGAAATATCAAACAATTATCATCATCAACTCGAAATTCAGAATCTGAATTCAAATCACACTAAGCTCGTTTCGCTATCATTTCATTATCAACTTTTTGAGCATCACATATTTGTTATAAAAACAACGGTTTCGCTTTCAATTCAGCCAAAACTGAACCATCATCAGATAAGTCTAAATAAGCATTAACCGCACGTAATGCAAATAATGATTTCCGACTCAATGCATCAGCAACAACATTCGTTTTACCCGGATGATAATCTATCACAAGCTCGTAGTCTTTCAGCAATTCTAATCATTTTCTCTGTCACAGATTGAAATCTTTCTGAGTCATTAAATATTTCAAACTTTTATAATCCGAATATACATGACATTTCTCATCAAAGAGATAATGACGCCAAATCTTTAATGCAAACACAATTGCAGCTAGCTTAAGATCGTATGTCGGATAGTTCTTTTCGTGCGACTTTAATTGTCTCGAAGTGTAAGCTATAACTTTGCCTTCCTGCATCAAAACACATTCCAGACCATTCAATGAAGCATCACTATAAATCACGAATTCTTTACCCTAATCCGGTTGTACCAAAACTGGAGCTTCAGTCAACAAAGTTTTCAACTGATCAAAACTTTTCTGACATTTATTGGACCATTCAAATCTCACATCTTTCTGAAGCAATTCAGTCAACGGAGTAGCTATTATCGAAAAACCTTTTATGAATCTTCGATAATAACCAGGAAGTCCCAGAAAACTGCAAACTTCAAATACGTTTTTCGGAGGCTTCCAAATCAAAATATCAGAAATCTTTCCAGAGGCTGATACAATATGTCCCAGAAAACCCACTTCTCGCCACCAGAATTCAAATTTACTGAATTTTGCATATAATTACATTTCATGCAGAGTCTGTAACACAATTCTCAGATGTTCAGCATGCTCAATCTCATCACGTGAATAAATCAAAATGTCGTCAATGAATACAATAACAAATCGATCTAAATACGGTCTGAAAATTCTATTCATCAGATCCATAAAAACAGCAGGAGCATTTGTTAGTCCAAAAGGCATAACTAAAAACTCATAATGCCCGTACCTCGTTCTGAAAGCAGTTTTCAGAATATCTGAATCTTTTACCCGTAACTGATAATAACCCGATCTCAGATCTATTTTTAAAAACACAGTAGCTCCTTTAAGCTGATCAAACAAATCATCAATTCTGGGTAGAGGATATTTATTTTTTATAGTCACTTTGTTCAACTGACGATAATCTATGTACATTTTCATCGTGCCATCTTTCTTTTTCACAAACAGAACAGGAGCACACTAAGGTTAGAAACTCAGTCTTGCAAATCCTCTATCGGTTAACTCTTGCAACTGTGACTTTAACTCTTTCAACTTTGTTGGTGCCATTCTATATGGAGCTATCGAAATAGGAGTCATCCTCGACAGTAAATCAATACCAAATTCAACCTCACATATCGGAGGTAATCCCGACAATTCTTTAGGAAATACATCAGGGAATTCACAAAAAACTGGCACTGATTCAACTTTTTCACATAACTTCGAGCTTTTAACACTGATATCACAGCCGGTAACACATTCAAATCATTAGAATCAATCCGAACTATTTTATCATTTTGACATCTCAAATCAATAATCTTTCTTTTGCAATTCACAACCGCATCATGCAATGTTAACCAGTCCATACCCAAAATTATATCAAACTCATCAAATGGTAATAGCATCAGATCAGCCGGAAAATAAACATCTCTAAACATTAACAGACAGTTCTTGCATACTTTATCAACCAGAACACTTTTACCTAAGGGGTTCGATACTTTAATAACAAATTCAATAGACTCTATATGTAAAGTCTTACTGATTACTAAGTTCATGCATATATACGAATGAGTAGATCCTAGGTCTATTAATGCAATCACAGAAGTATCATAATGAGTAAATGTACCCGTTATAACATTTGAAGATGAATCTTCCTCACGAGCTCGAATAGCATATGCTCGGGCAGGTGCTCTAGCTTCATACCTCGCAACAGTGTCTTTCGTAGCTCTCTGACTACCACTGACATTTCTTATTTTTCGAGAAGGCCTACCTCTAGCTGAAACATTATCAGGTCTCAGATTCTGTACAATCTCTTGTTCAACAGGCTCTGGGCAATCTCGGATAAAATGATCTAAGGATCCGCATCTGAAGTAAGCTCGGTCATTCAATCTACAACTTCCCGGATGTCTTTTACCACAATGTTTACATTCAAGTCTTTCAGATCGAACATTTCCAACACTAGCCATCGAAGTTGCTGGAGCTTTGGAATTCAACTGTGATCTAGATCTATCTTTATTTGAATATCCCACATTAACCTTTGAACGGCTTTGTTCATCTCTCAATTTCTTTGAAGCAAACTGAAATGATTTACTCGAAAATCTTTTTCTTACATCTCTGGCTTCAGACTCAGCATTTCTTTTATCTTTCCCGAGTGCTTCAGCTTTGCACGCTCGATCAACAAGCACAACAAACTCTTTTATTTCCAGAATTTTGACTAACAAACGGATATCTTCATTAAGGTCATCTTCAAACCTCTTGCACATTATTGCTTCAGTCGAAACACATTCTCGAGTATATTGACTTAGTCTCACGAACTCTCGTTCATACTCGGTGACAGACATGTGACCCTATTTCAATTCCAAAAATTTCTTTCGTTTCTGATCAATAAATCTCTGACTAATGTGTTTCTTCTGGAACTCAATCTGAAAGAAATCCCATGTCACTCGTTCTTTCAGAACAACAGAAATTAAAGTGTTTTACCACTGATAGGCTGCATTTCGTAACAAAGAAAAAACACATTTTATGCATTCTTCAGAAGTCAGTGACATTTCATCAAATACTCGGATAGTGTTCTTGAGCCAAAACTCAACTTTCTCAGCAGTGGCCCTGAACTCTTCAGCCCCATACTTACGAATTTTATCGACCGGAGGTTTATTCAACAGATTTAAGTTCATAACTGAAGGTATAGCAGAAGTCTGAGGGGGATTAGGCGGGGGTGGAGGTTGTGAAACAGCCGGCTTCGTTCTTACGTACTGAGTGAACCACTCATTCATCATTTGGAAGAAGGCTTGTTTAGCCTCTCCCTCATGACCACTAGTAGCCAGTCTCGAATCAGATGGCGCTGTCCCTAGAGCTGGAGTAGACGTATTACTTTCAACATCATCAGCTACGTCTCTTTCAGATCCATTTACTATACGAAAACACATTTTACACGTCAAGATTCATCACACTATCACATTTCATATGTATGGCATGTATAGCTAGACTCTCACACACTACGTGAGTCCTAGAACTGACTAAACTGTAGCTCTGATACTAATCAAATGTAACACCCCTAACCTGTAACTATCTCCGATCTAGGGTTAAAGGCATTACCGGGCAAAACGGAACCTTTTACGGACATTTCATAATATTATTTAAAGAACCCAATCCAAGTGTCCCTGGAATAGGTCAACGAGACCTTAAATATGCTTTAGAATAGGGCCAGGACTAAATCAAACACATACAGAAATTCTCAAAAATTTTAAAATTTTTCTAAGTTATAGTGGTCATACGCCCATGTGGGCAGGCCGTGTGCCTCCCACAGCCTTAGACACGCCCGTGTGTCTAAGCCGTGTTAAAGTAGGGCATACATATTGACTTATCCACACGACCGTGGACACGCCCGTATGCCTCACCCGTGGTCGCCACTGACTTGCACCACACGGCCAGTCACACGCCCGTGTGTCCAGCCCGTGGTCGAGTCTGACTTGTTTTGAAATACAACCACGAGGGACTCGGTCGAGCCACACGCCTGTGTGCTCAACTGTGTGGGCAATTATAGGCCATTTGCAAGGCCAAAATGCCACCCACACTTTGGGTAATCCCTACAAGCACAATTAAGCATCAATCCAAGCATCAAAGACAACCAATACATACCAAAATGTTCATCATTTCTAACCTCTTATGAGCTCAACAATCACACCAACTTATATGCCATATAACTTAATCCAATCACAACATTTCTAGATAATATATCTATCCACACACTTACCATTTCATTATAACAACCATTCATCAACTATATGCTTGCTTTGCATCAATAAACTTACCATTATTTTGACCTTTTCACTAGCCATTATCCATACCAAACAAAGCATCATAAGACATGACGATTTATTCATATAATGTCATTATCTAGCCATATCACATGGCTAACTATACACCCTTTCAAAACATAACCATATTAACTAGACTATACATGCCATACTTAACATATACATATTCAAAAGGTACCAAAATATGATTTGAGTAGTGTGATGACAATCCTTGACGAACCCCGAGCTCTCAGTAGCTATGTAAGGATATTATAAACTAAGTCGATTTTCAAAATTTTAATTTTTCGCTATGCAAGAAAACCATTTCCAAACCGAATTTTTTCCAACACTACTTCACTTCGCTTCATCCCATACTCTTGAGTAACAGCATTAAAGCACCTGACCCAAGTCCTAAAAGATTATTTCATTCCATAAAAAGATTTGCCTAATTGACATACTAACCCAAACTCCCCCTAAGCAACAAAACCTAGTGCTGCTCCACACATACTTCTTTAGTTAAATCACCAATGAAAAAAATATATTCTTAATATTCAACTGATGAATATTCCAATGATACATTATAGCGAGAGAAATCAGTAGTCAAACTAAAACAATTTTAGCAACCAGAGAGAAAGCCTCTCCATAGTTAAGATCTAGAATTTGTGTATACCATTGTGCAACCAAACAAGCATTTAGTGATTTTATCTTTCCATTAGAGCTGATTTTAATTGTGTACACCCATTGATAACCAACAACAATTTTGTCCAGTGGTAAGAGAACAATATCCCAAGTATGATTAGTATAGAGGGCATTCATCTCTTCCACCATAGCTTGTTTCCATCCAAGATTTTCCTTTGCCACATTAATAATCTTAGGAATGGAAACATTGGATAATGACGAGGTGAAGACATACTATAAGGGTTATAAGTGGTGATGACTCAGAAAATTGTAAATAAGATAAAGATTACGAGAAGAATGGATACCTTTTCGAAGTTTAATAGGTTTGTCTACTTGAGGCATGAACGAATATGGAGAATATGGTAGTTGAGTAGATGAATGACTTGGATCATACCCCTGTTCAATACATACAGGAGAACTATTAAAAGGATGCTCTCTAGCCCTACTACAAAAAATATAATCGGAAGCACATGAGTAAAATATCCAAGGCCCATTTGAAGGAAACTGAGTCAACCAAGTAAAAAAATTATATGGGTGAACAGTAGAGACCAAGGTTGAATATTATTGTATGGAAGCTTGGTATTGTAAGTATTCATCACAATATGTTCCAAACAATGTAATAGATTTGGCCCCTAAGCAGTTGGAAGTGAAAGAAGTCCATCTCAGCGAAAACAATTGGAGTAATGTGTTGATTATTATGAGAAGGTTGACAATGAATAACCCAACATTTATAATGTATGTGGTCACTTTTATCACGATACGTGCAATGAAGTCAAGATCCTCTGTCTCTTCCTCTCCGATTATCTCCTTGTTGGCTAGTTTTTCGTATTGGTGGCACAAAGGATTTTGACTTGACTTGGGATTGGTTTAAGGAGATTAAAAATAATTGAGTCGTCACATCATCATGAGTGGGTATGGTTGGGCCAACAAGGATTTGATCAAAGTAAGTACCATAAAAAAATTTATCCTGCTATTGCTCTTGATCAACTATACTCTCAGAAAGGGTGACCTGTCATATTTATATACTCCAAATTAAGCTCTTTAAACACTTAAAGAGCTTATTCTTGAGTACTTTATGCCATATTTTATTAATTTTTCGTGATATTATATTTTATGCTTAATTTAAGTTTTTATTGTGTTTTTATGCTTTTTGGAATAAAATGGCAAGTTTATTATTTAGGAACTTAATATTTGAGTTAAGCTTGTTTCAAGCACTTGGTTGATGCAAAAATCAGGAGAATAGCCTAAAGTAGAGCCAAAGTCGTGACACCAAGGTGTTGATGTCACGACACCATCTCCTAAGGTTACAACTGTAGTTTAACAAGGTCGCGACACTGGCCAAAGCCCTTACAAATGATGAAGCCAAGTTGCTTGATGACGATGTTGTGACACCAAAAGGTTGTTGTCGTGACACTGAAGCCAAAAAGCATCCTTGGAGTAATTTGTTACTGATGTCGCGACATCGACTCTAACAAGGATAAAATTTTGACGGGCATTTTGCAATCCAACAAAGCTTAAGTTAGATTTTAAGTGAGGGCATAATTGTCTTTGTTAGGTTAAATGTTATTGGACTATAAATACTCTTTTGTAAGCTTTTGGGAAGGGATTTTGGAGGCTAAACATTTTCGTTACTTTTCATATTTTTAAATTAGGGTTCTTTTCTTTTCTTCTTATTTTTTAGATTAGGTTTTCCTTTTGTTTTTTAGAATATATCTTTTATTGTTTTATTTCTTCTTTCTTGTTAAAGACTTTTGTAAATGGAGATGGGTCAAACTTTTGGGTGCTATAGATTCCATATCTAAATGGATATTTCTTATCCTTACCTTTAAATTGTGCATATCAATTGTTCGATGAAATATCTATTTGGATGTTAAACTTTATTATGTGTTGATATTGCTTATTGGTCAATTGATGAATTGATTGTTAGATTAAGTTAATGTCTATACTTGAATATTGAAATGATTCATATGCTATATTTGACGCCTCTAGTGGAAAGTCTAGATAAAAATGATCGAAAGAAGAGTTTATCATTAGATAGTTCGATATAATTGTGTCGAATAATGAGATCGAGAAGAGATCTATATGCCCAGGTGAGATCGAGAGGAGAGCTTAGGAGGTATCTTTTAGTCTAGAATGAGATTTTTAGTTAAGAGTGGCAAACAATATGATCAATATAGGTTCATTAGTTTAGTTATCAATTAATGAATCAATCGACATTCGTTTTAATCATTTACATTGTCTAAAATAGTAGGAAGAAAGTTTAGCTTAGTTTGTTTAATTTATAATTTAAATTTATTTTATAAAAAAATTATATTTGAATTTGCACTAATAATTTCCAACTCGATTAGATTAGTAATTGCTAGCTTATAATTAATTTGACAAACACATTTACCAAATTTAGCAATCCCATGTGTTCGATCATTGGAATACTCGAGTGTTCCATTATAACACTTATAAATATTGAAACTGACCTGTCACATTTGCAGTAAAAGTCACTTTTGAATCTTTATATTTTGTGCTAATTCTCTGGTTGACATTCATATGTTGTGTTACGGTCAAGGGGGTATGAGAACATTGAACTCGTTCTTCAAGATTTCGACCTGACCCAAGTAGCTTACCATATTTTTTTTTTGAAGACTAAGAAGATCATAGGAAATTTTATAAATTTGTTGAATATCATTAGTGTATAAATTCTTGACCTTAACCTACACTTTGTAACATGTTTTGCAAGGCTAAAACAAAGTGAGTAGCTTCGGCTCAAGTGAATGTCATAATAGAGCACACCATTGAGCATTGGGTTTAGCTTAGGTATCTTTATTATTTTCATCAATTTGATTAACCTCTTTTTTTAAGTGATCTTTGAAGCTCTTTCCTATAACCAAAGTTCAATCGAAGTAGCCCATAACACATAATTATTGCTACCTTGAAGTTTAACAATGGTAATTGTAGCAGAACTAGAAATTGAAGAGAACAAAGGTATAATAGAATCTAATGGATCCATATCAAAGATAGAAACTCAAAGAAAAAATAACAATTGGGGTCGAAACAGTAGGTGGTCAGCACCATTATGGTCGAGAGAGAAGTGCACAACCTGATGAAAACTTGTGACATAAAATGATGGCTAGAGAAGGCCTTATGTGCGCTCATGCACCGATAAGTGGGAAAAGGACAAAAAAAATTGTGATGGCACATGTGGCTCACACACTTTTTCTGGTGATGGGCTTTCGAATGAAGGGTTGACTGAAGCTAGGTATTTCAATGGAAAGGGCAGTGAGGATTGATTGGCTCTAATACTATGAGAAATCAAAAGGAGAAAAAGAGAATAAAAAGGGGTTGTTGCTGTAGTTACTATTTTGTTGTGACAATCGTGAAAAAGACAAAGAAAAGAGAAGAAAAATATTGAGGAAAAGAGAAAATAATATTTTGAAAAATATTCTCATGTATATACACCTTATTACACAACCTATTTATACTAATACTCAGAAATACAAAGAAGGAAAGTTAAAGATTACACATACTAATTTTGTGTTAACCAATATCTAGAATCATGATGCATTAAAACCTTGACATTACTATCACAAGAAATCCCACGTTGCTAAGGAAGCATAGGGAAAAGGGGTTTCAAGTCTAGTATTTGACTTTTCCAAAATCCTACTTGAAAGTCTTTTCTCTTTTATTTAGAGTGTTTGGGAGGTATGGTTAAATATTTTGCTTCGGGATGCAAGTGTACTTTGGCCTTTTTAATTAAGAGAATAGCCCACGTGTTGTAATAATTTTCACATAGTGATTTCTCTTAGTTAACTTTGACAACGGTTAGTGATTTGTCTCCACTTGAATTTTTTTTTATGTAAATCCTTGTGTACTTAAAATAAGAGACCTCTCAATATAAATTTATTAAATAAATTTCCTAAAACAAGAAATTTCATTTTATAATTTCAAACTTAAAATTTTCTTATCAAACTCATCTAGAAAATTGAAAAAGAAAACGAAATTATGTTTATAATAATATATTAACTAACTTTATTGTAATCAATAGCTTGGTTCTTTCAAACGCTTAATTCAAGGTTAAGTTGTCATTTAAGTCTTAACTCAATTGATATGAATATTATTGTTAATGTAAGAGGATATAGGTTTGAGTGCGCTGAATCACGTTATCTTTCTATTCTAGACATTATATAAAAAATAATAATATAATGAGAATATTTTAAAAAAATATTTAACTCAAAATTAAGAAAATACTTATTTTTATGATTAAAGAACTTTAAAGTATATATATTTTTTCCCTATCCTCTGATCTCCTCTTATCTCGAAGATTCATAATTGCAATCACTCATAGCTCAAAGTCACATATTAATAAACAATCTTGAAAGCAGTAAATCCAAATTGACTAGTTTCTGGTTTTCACATCAACAGTTACAATGATTGCCCTTTCTTGATGTTTAAAGCAACAATATATGAAACCATACAATAAATAAACACTAAAAAAGTTAGGCATGCTTAAAAAAATTACAAACTTTGAAATCTAGCAATAATGGAAGCAATAATGTAAATTTGTTATTATTGATGTCCAGTCTTTTAAAATTAAAATAAAAAGAAATTAAATTTTAATCCCTATATCATCTTTGATATTAGGATGTAAACAAAGTTTCATGGATGATAAGAATGATTTCCAATAATGATTGAGACATTTGAGGATACTAGTATGTTTGAATTTTTATTTTTATTTTAAAGAATTTTATCTTTTGGATTTAAAAATATAAATTTAAATGAGTTTTTTTTTTTAATTTCAAAATGTTATATCAGTAAAACTGATATAAAAATTAACCATATTAATAATTAGACTTGAATTTTAAAATTTTAAAGTAAAATAATCGAATTCATGAAAATAAAAGAAAAAAAGATTAAACTCCAGATGAACAAAAAGTATAAAAATTTAAGCATATTTTTACCGAGATCAAATATCTTACTTCACGTGAGATCATATTAAACACGATATTTATATCAAAATTGATATAAATTTAAAATATTTGAAACTCTGTATAAAATACAAATTTCAAGATAATGTTAGGGATATGTCAGCCAACAATATGTTTCAATAATTTTAAGCAAAGAATTTTGATGCTCTTATTTGATAGAAAGATAATCACTAGGGGAGAGAAAAGGAAAGAGTTTCCATGTATAAACAAACCCATGTTTTTAATCAATCAATGGCAAGACTTTTTATGCCTTATTTTGGCTTGTTTTTGTTTGTCATCACTCTTTGGTGAACAACCCCATTGATAATGACTATGCATAATTATTCCCATTTTTTAGGTTATAAATGAAGAAAAAAATTGTAAGAAAAATTCATGGTTAAATTAAAACTTTATATGGAAAAACTTTTTTATAACACACTAATAAATCTTTAATCCTAAATTTGTACCTCAATAAATAAATAAAAATTAAGCTTTTAATAGGGTTTATTTAGGTAAAAAGAATAGGTCTATTTAAGTCAAAAAAATGAAATGAGATG
Source organism: Gossypium australe (assembly GCA_005393395.2). NCBI lineage: Eukaryota > Viridiplantae > Streptophyta > Magnoliopsida > Malvales > Malvaceae > Gossypium > Gossypium australe. Next base: position 4,589,094 of record CM016620.1, on the reverse strand, counting down.
AAGGGGTTTTTGTTAATATTTTTCAAAAATTATCTCATTCACTTTTAATTTAGTTTTAAAATTTTATACGGATTGAGTGTTAGTTCAATTAGTACTATTATTATTGTAACGATAAAGAGGAGATAACTTATTGGGTACCTTTTAAAATATATACTAATTTAAGTTTATTATATTACTAATGTATTAAAAACAAATTTAAAAATACAAGGTTCAAATTTAAAAAAAAAATAAAGGAAAACAAGGAAATAAAATTGAAGAAACCAAGAAAAAGAAGTGGGGTTTCAATGTTTATATATTGTGCTTAGTCCAATTCCTGTCTGGCCTGACAGTGATGGTTCAGGCCCTGGAGCTTCCTGTTGAACAAAACCAGCCCAAGCTAGATATTTTATTCTTTCCTCCCTTTTCTATGGCTTTATTCATCTTGTAGATTCTTTTTTCAATTATGTCACCCCAAAAAACCATTTTTGCATTACCTTTTCTTCTTCATATTTACTAACTCAAACCTTTTAAAGCCACGTCTTATATGTTGGATTGAAATAACCTTTTTTAATTTCCCCTAACTCCATATAGTTTTTACATCTAAACTTGTATAAAATTTTATATTGGGCCTAATTCCAAAATACTCATAGAATTGTGGGTCATTTTGGTAATGGGTTAAAACAAAACTTTTGAACTTATGGAACCCAAAGTGAGCATTTGGCGGAGCCATGGTGAAGTAGCTTAGAACCAAGCAAGTCATGAGATGTAGAGGAATTTCAAGCCCAACCAAAATCTCCATATTATGGTATAGCATCACCCCTTGTGGAAATGATGTTTTGGACCTTTTGATCTATGGATGATCCAATGTGCACACTATTTTGCTTTTCATGTTTGGATCTTTTAGGTTGGAAGAGGAAGTTAAAAGGGAAAGGTAGGATTAGATTTCTTTATTGGTTGGGCATGGTTTGGACAATAACCTTAAATTCATTGTTTATTTAATATTAGAAACAAATTTATTTTATGAATAAATTAAATTTAAAACAATTTTTTAATCATTAAATTATCATTTAGATCAAACTGACTCAAATTATCAAAAGCTTTACTAAAACTGGTCCGAGTGAATAATATGATCATATTTAGTTAAGATCATTCATGTAATTTTCTATCAATTATTAATCACCACTTATAGATGTGAGTCTCTGAGCCACATCATGTGTTGTTGCTATGCGTGGATTTTAACTTAGTTAATTTTAGTATGAATTGTTCCAGTTGTTATCTGTTTGTACTATAATTATTTGGTTTTAAACTTTGCTCCTATTCTTATTCCATTTATGCCTTAAAAGTTTGATTCTACACTTTGTGGTTACTCATACGTAAATTTTACCATTTTATTAACTATAACTTTATAAATTTTAGGAGTATAAAAAATAATTTTACGAAATAATGAAAGTCAAGGTCTCTATCAACCCTAACCCTAATGTAGTCCTTGTTAAGCAAGTTGTGGATAAACTTGAAATTTACACAATATTTTCCACTAAACCAATAAATTGATGAGGAGAAGGGGAGTTGTTTGATATCAACCTTTTCTTTAAAAAGAGTTGGGCTAGAAATAAGTTATTGTGGGTGAAAAGGTGGGTGAAAGTGTCAATTATGTATAATTCCATGGAAACCATACATTAATAGAACCATTCATTCTAATGAAGATTGCTTTAAGTTGTGAACAAACTTGCTGGCTTTTTTGCTTAACATCATTTATTGTATGTTAGGGACCATACAAGATAAAAAAAAAAAAGCAAATTAAATTACTTATAAACTTTGTTTTATTGGTGATTAATTAATTAAGCATGAAAAATATAAGAGATCGTCATTTTTTAATCTTATTATTATTAGATTACGGCATACTTACGATAATAAAAAAATCATGTAATAAAATTATAAAAAAAATCAAATGTAGTTTTAGTCGAAATGGTAGATTTGAGATAATAAAAATTGATATTTTAAATTCAAATCTCACGATTCTCATCATGTGTATGTATTTTTTTTATATTTATCTTAATATAAAAAAACGTAAATATATTCAAAATAGTATTTGTTACTTTTTAAAATTAATAGACTTCTGTTAATTTTACAATTGAATTGAAATCGAAAACACCAACTCAATGAATTTTCTCTATTTCACTCATGTATGACCATTTTTATAACTTTTACAATTTGGTCCTTTTATGCATTTTTCATGAAAATCACTTAGAAAAAGATATTTATCATACATCAAACTTTCATATTCTTCCATAAAACATCAAAATACATGCAAGCCATACATGGGTAAATTTTTAAACATAAACCCTAGCTCAAAATATAGCTAGAAATAGCTAAATCGAGCTACGAGGATCTCAAAAATATGAAGAACATTAAAAACGGGGCTAGGATGCACTTGCTATCAAGCTTGGAAGTTGAAGAAACCCTAGCTATGGTGCTCTTGTGATTTTCGACCAAGCTTGGATAAGATGGACACCATTTTTGACTTATTTTCCCTTTTTATTCATTAATTAACCAAATGACCAAATTGGCCTTAAGGCCCCTTTCTTGAGATTTTTCCTTCCCATGTCTATTTTTGTCCATATTAACATAGAATGGTCTAATTGCTAAGTAAGGAGCTCTAGAAATTTTTATAATTCTATTTCATACTTAAATATTTTAGAAACTCATATTTTCTAATCTTTCAATTTAGTCCTAATGGACAATTTAATCATTAATAAATAAAATTTCCTCATAAAATTTTCACACAATCATGCAAACACATCATAAGCCTCATAGAAATCATAAAACATATATTTCTACTTCGGATTTGTGGTCTCGCACCACTATTCTGGCTAGGCCCTAAATCGGGCTGTTACACCATATCTGGGATATGGCATCGATATGAAATTTCGTGTAAGACCATATCTGGGATATGACATCGATATGAGATTTCGTGTAAGACCATACCTGAGCTATTGGCATCAATATGAGATTACATGTAAGACCATATCTGGGATATGACATTGGTACGGTACTGTATGTACGAGATTCCCGAGTATCCTTTAGTATTCCAAACAGTTCAACGGGAAATTCAACGGGTATGTCAAAGAAGAGATAAAGTAAGTGAGAATTACGAATTGGTACAGGTATGTACGTAAAGTTTATAAGCATTGACTTCATAAAATTGTGAGTTCATGATTTCCACGAGAATGATATTATGAAAACCTTGTGATTATGGGTCTATACTTGTGATATATGAAATACACAGTAAATTTGATTGACGATTTTGTGATTGGCTTTCGGGCTAGATTGAGTTATGATATAGCATGTTGTATTCATGCAAATTGTGATTTATCGGGTATGAAATAAATGAAAGATTGGCAAAATTGCCTATTAAAATTGTAACATCCTAGATTAGGGGTTATGCGTTTGTGCATAATTCATGAGTTAGTAGGTTTTGGCAATGTTTGGAAGTGTATTAAGGGTTTTTAAAATTCTAGGATGGAAGAGAAAGCTTAGAAAAATTATTGGTTTCTAAGTAAAAAGGGGAGCTAGGTAAATGAGGCTTGAAAAGAAACTCCGTGTGAAGCATGACACAAGGAACCATGTGGTAAAATGGCATGTTTTATGAATTATGTATGAATGTGTTATGTGAATTCTAGAAATAAGGAAATGTATGGAAATGTAAGGAAATGTAAGGGAATGTATGGAATGTATGGAAATGTAAGGAAATGTAAGGAAATGCAAGGAAATGTAAGGAAATGTAAAGAAATGTCTTGTCTTGGAAATGTAGGGAAATGTCCTGAAAATGTATGGAAATGTTAAGTTTAAAAGAGGAAAGTGAACATTTTTGGAAACCTGGAAATGTAAGGAAATGATTCAAAAATAGAAAGTGAACATTTTTGGAAACTTGGAAATGTAAGAAAATGGCAAGTTTACAGAGCCGATCGAAAATTTTAGGAAACTTAGAAATGACCTAGAAATGTCGAATTTTAAAGTTTAAAATAGGAAATTAGGGCAAGGAGGCCTTAAAAGAAAAAGTTGGTAAAATTTGGCACACAAACAGGCTGGAAAAGTGGCCTAAAGATGTCACTTAGGGCCTATGGAAATGGCGCCATGTGCAAGAGGAAGGGCCTGGGTTCGAGTCACTTGGGTAGCAAATAAATAAGGTTTTATTTTAGCTTCCAGAAGGCTGAGGTGGACGGCACATGCTTCTAGAAAAGGAGGTGTTTTATTTTCATAAATATGTGATTAATAAGGTGATAATAGAAGCTTTTTATTTGGATTATTTCGAAGAGATAATAAGGATTTTTGTTTGGATTATTTCGAAGAGATAATAAAGGATTTTTATTGGATTTTTCGGAGAGATAATAAAGGATTTTTATTTGGATTATTTCGAAGAGATAATAAAGGATTTTTGTTTGGATTATTTCGAAGAGATAATAAAGGATTTTTATTTGGATTATTTCGAAGAGATAATAAAGGATTTTTATTTGGATTATTTCGAAGAGATAATAATGGATTTATTTAGATTATTTTTAGGAGATAAATGTGGATATTAATTCTTTTATTTTGATAGATAAGGAAGAGATAAAAGAGGATTATTATTAGTATTATTTTTATTAAGAGATAAGAGATAATTATTGGATTAAGTTTTATTAAAGTGATAAATCAAGGGATAAAGCTATCAAAATAGAAGAGTGGTGGCCAAGTAAAGGACTCTAGCTAGTAATTTTGGCTATAAAAGGAAGATAAGGCTATTCTTCATTCATTCTTTTCTTTCAAGAAAACCTCTGCCGAAATTCTCTAAAGTTTCTCCTCTTCTCTCTGCCGAATTTTCTCTGCCATTATTCTCTTTTTCTCTTTTCTTTTCTTCTTCTATTACAAACACAATCAAAAGCCGAAGATACCAATAGCCCTAGTCGATTTCTCCCTAAGCCTCAAGAGCCGAAATTGTTATCCACATCAAAGCCATAGCCGAATACTGCTAAGGGTTCAAGCAAGAATTCCATCAAATTCTTCAGTAAGGGTAAGATTAGGTTAGATTCTCATTCTATTTCTTTTAAGGCTGTCGAAATTAAGATTTTAATACCCTTAATATCTGTTGCCGAAGACATCTTTCGGGATTTACTAAGTGTCGACTACAAGGAAGGAGAAGTTCTTTTCCCAAAGGTACACCATAAGCCGCGTGTTCCCTAGTTATTCGGTGAATTTCGGGATTTAAGAATCTAAGGTAAGTCATATTTAACATTCGGCTAAGGGTTATTTGTTGCGAATAAATGTTAGAAATTGATCTAACATGTAGTTATAGGGATTTCGACAGAGGGATACAAGGATTTCGGGATTTGAGAATTTCAAGGTAAGTTTTAAGAATACTAATCCTACTAGGATTTGGATTTATGGCCAAATGGATTTTTATTAAATTAGTAAGTGATTAATCAAATGTAGGAATTTGAGATCTAAGGCAGTAGATCACTCTTCGGGATTTCAAGGAACCTATTAAGCGAATCAGGTGTGTACTCACACTAATTTTCAATATTATGGCAATGGTTATTTTAATATATGAATATGCATAAGAATAAGAATGTGGCTAAGTGCCACAAATGTGGCAAAAAAATACCCAGGTACGTTTCCTACTTCTCTAGGATTATGAATGTGATATACTTGAACATGTGAACAGTAACATGAATGAAATTTAAGTATGCTGAATATGTTATAAAAATAATTTGGGGCATTCGGGATATATGTGAAGGGAGAATTGAAGGTGATGACTACGGTCTCACCAACGAAATATGTTGACTACGGTCACATTGCGGAATTTTGGTAACTTCGGTTACAATATTTGACTATAATGTCTAATGACACAACGTATAAATTTGACTATAGTGTCTAATGACACAACGTATATGGGCGATGAGCACGTCGACTGCAGCGACTGCCTTCGATGGTGTGTAGCGGATGGAGGGTTGACTTAGTAGTCCCCACGGTGTGACTGGTAGGTACGGGTGGTGTGTAGCGGATGGACCATTAGGCTTGGGTTGGGTTGCATCATTTATTTTGATATGAATATGAATTGACATGAACATGTATGCCTGATTTGTTGGATGTTAGTATGATGTACACATTGAGTCTGTTGACTCACCCCGTTGTGGGAACTATTTTCAGGTGATGAACAGTGACGGACCGGGACGGTAGACCTTGAGGTGGCCATGCATCAATTTGAAGATTTTATTATTTTAGACCTTATTTCGTTTTAGAACATTTAATTTTAATATTGGGTTTATTTGATGTAATAAGGCCATAAGGCCCAAGTTGGATTTCTTTATTTCTGCTTTATTTTTTTAATTATTTGTTACAAATGATTGTTGGATTAAATTTTAAGTGAAAATATTTTATAAACCTAAAGAAAATTATTTTTGTCACCTTAATAAAATTGGGATTTTTTAAATTAATTAAATGGGTTTCCCAACCTAAGCCCAATCCAAAACAATATCTTCTAAAATTTACAAATTTTCTCTAAGTAGCAAAGAATTTGAAAACCGGTTTACTTAAGGAACATACCAGATCCGGTCAGGCTCGTGGGCCGGGTTTGGGGTGTTTCAAAAATAATTATGGAAGCATGGAAAGATAAGAGTTTAGGAAATTGAAAGATGAAAGAGTATATGCTTGAAATGTAAATGCTCATAATTAATGTGTATGTTTTATGTGAGGTTTGAAATGTTTTGTTGATTGTGATAAATGATATGTTATTCTTATGGCTGAGCAAGATGTGCTCATTAAGCTTAATGTCATTTATGTTAGTATAAGTTATGTTATTAGTATGATTGAGTGAGTTATGCTCATGAAGTTTAATGACAGTGACGTTAATATATGTCATGTTATTCATATGACAATGTATAATTAATGTTGTTTATTATTTGCATATGAACTTACTAAGCTATATAGCTTACTCCCCTTTTCTTTCCCATGTCTTATAGGGTTAGGAGATCCTATCAGACTATCAAGCTATCATTTTGGGTATAAGTGAATTCAAATATTTTAAGTCTATGTCATGTATAGGGGCTTAATCATTTTGTTGAATGTGTCATGTGATTGTAGCCCTTGTGTTGGCTTGTGATTATCAAAGGTTTGTTTTGCTATTTGGCCATGTAAGTTGGCTCATATTGGCTAACATGGTTGTAAGCTTAAGTATATTCATACATGTGTCAATATCTATGGTGATAAATCATGGTATACTTGGTGAAAGTGGAATATTTGGAAATGTGATTTATGGCGTAATTGTGTAATGTTGAAATTGTGACCTATTGATAAGATGAGGAATTTGAGTATAATTTGGTAACTAGATAGAAATTGAATGAATCCTAATAAATGTGGGATTTGTGTATTTGATTTAAGGCTTAATAAATGTAGTGAGTATGTTGGATAAACATATAAAGTTGATATGTTCCAACCATGAATGTGGATGCTTTGGTTGCCTAAGTATGTAATATTATGTGCCTTTGAATTGATGTGAGTGTATGTGTGAATAAGGGTGACAAATGGCTTGGTAAATAGCCTTTTTATTGCCCACACGGGTAGACACACGGAAATGTGTCTAGGCCGTTTGTGACACACGATCTGCCCCACGGGCATGTGATCTGGCCGTGTGTCCCCTGCACCCTAAATAATTGTAAAACAGAATGCTCAGTAATGAGCACACGAGCAAAGACACGGGCGTGTGTCTCAGTCGTATGGACGGCACGGCCTCGAACACAGGCGTGTGCCCTGGCCGTGTGAAGTCTGCACCTTTTTTATGAAAAATTATCAAAATTTAATCGATCACACGGCCTAAGCACACGGGCGTGTGACTTGGCCGTGTGACCTTCATTTGATGATAATGTCATAAATAGAATGCTCCCTAATTTGAACATGGCCTGAAGCACGGGCGTGTCTTAGGGTCACATGGGTGTGTCCCGAACCCACACGGGCGTGTGGCCCCTATTACATGAAAAATTTTCTAAGTGTTCCAAAAGTTTCCAAAGTTATCGATTTAGTCTCGAACCACTTTTGATGAATGTTTTGGGCCTCGTAGGCTCGTTTTAGGGACAATATGAATGTTTTTGAAAAGTTTTAAATTTGAGTGGAAATACATGTATCGATTTTGATTGTTTGCTTGTGAATAAGTCCGGTAATGCCTTGTACCCTATCCCGGCATTGGATATAGGTAAAGGGTGTCATAAAAAGGGTTGGTTTTGGTCAATTTCTTGTCCACACGGCCTAAGACACGAGCGTGTGTCTCAGCCGTGTGTGACACACGGTCAGGCGACATGGCTGTGTGTCCCTTATAGATTGTTAATGGTTTTTTTTTCAAAGTTGCACGGCCTAGCACACGGCCTGCCACACGGGAGTGTGAGGCCATTTCGAGAGTTACACAGCCTGGCACACGGGCGTGTAGCTTGGCCATATGAACCAAGTCAGTGAGTTACACGGGCACGAACACGGGTAGGGACACGGTCGTGTGTCCCTATTTCGAATGTTAAATAGCTTCAGACACAGACATGTGTCTCAACCGTGTGAGTCACACGGCCCTGTGACGCCTACAGTATAAATTTTTCTAACTTTTTTCCTAAACTTTCTAAATGTTTTTTATTTAGTCCCGGATTGTTTCTAATGTACTTTTAGGCCCTAGAGGGCTCGATTAAAGGACGTTATGAATGCATTTGAATGAAATTAGAATATGTATTGCATTGATGTATGAATTAAATGGTTTACTTTTCTGTTTGTTCGGTAATGCTCCGTAACCCTATTCCGATGATGGATACGGGTTAGGGGTGTAACACAAAATTTCATTAAAACATTGCCATGTACATCCACTATCTTATTTAAATGGTTTATCTACCCACCAAGTCCTTTTATTTAAAGTTTCATAGCCGAATTGGCCCTTTTAGCTAATAGAACTCAAGTTTTACACATTTTTCGATTTAGTTCTTTTTACTAAATTAACTATGTAAACATCAAAATTTCTTAATGAAATTTTAACACAACCTTAATATAATCTCATAAACATTAAAATAATAATTTACTAATCGGATTTGTGGTCCCAAAACCACTGTTCCAATTTCACAAAAAATGGGCTATTACAAGTTATTTAAACGGACATAAATACCAAATACAGTGAAACATGTTAGCCTTAGCAGAAGAACCCAGAACCATTATTGGAATTTCATATCATTATATAGCCATTATCAAATTGATGTCGACCATATATGAGCATGGGCCATCGTTCATTCGAGTAACAATCATTAATTCCGAAACTGTTCAATACAACACAATACAATACGTATAATAAATCAATGACATTTGAATATGTCACGAGCATGATGTAATGCAAAAAGGTTCCTATCCAAACCATCCGCTACACACCACAAGTTTCCTAGAACCCGTCTGCCAAACTCTAACATATACGAACAAAGCACGATGTGGTAGAAACCATCATATAACTTAAAATGCAAAAAATTTGTCGTATAACATATAATGCAATAAAATCACCAATTCCATCGGTACTCCAGGTGCAGTGCACTGACTATGTATAGATGTAGACTTAATATGCCACCAGAACTCCACAGAAGTCCCTCCGTCATCCACGTAATCCCACCCCATGCACATGCAATATGTCATTCTATCTCATACATAGCCATAAATCAATACTTTCACATTTAATTGGCATTTTCAAGATATGCCCTCAATTATCAAATACTTTTAGTGGATGCAAATAATATTCCAACTTTCAATTTACCAATAAAATGGTATCATTCAACAAATCACAATTTCATGTTCATTTACAACTTTTCTTTGTGTTCATGTATAGCATTCTTTCGAACATATCATAACAAATCACTTCTACGAATATATCATGCATAAGCCTTATTTTCCTTCATAAACATACTATACACACAACCAATCATACATCAAATTAACCATGCGTTCATGGAAATGTCAATCATTCAATCATTAGTCAAACTAGTAACATTGTTACCATGCCAAAACAGTTAGGGCTCGAAACATACTTGACTCGGCCACTTACAAATTACTTACTTAGCTAATTAAGCCAAGCCCGATCAGCAAGGTAAATCACCAATAAAATCATAATAATTATCATTACCAATCAAGTTATTGAGTTTATTGCCCACACCTTGTTTTACGCTTTTTTGCAGCACACTAGGGAACCTTGCAGTTCCTCTAATATACTTTAAAACGGACCTAAATTAAATTAAATTTAAAAAATCAGTATAAGACTCAATTAATACACCTCTTAAACAGCCCCTAAACACCCACTTGTGGGTTCGATCCAATTGTCACAAATACTCATATTTTTCGAATCCAAACTAGATAGATTTCTTACACTGTTTGATGTGAATTGTACGCGTGAATGTCTTTCAACTTTACTATTGATTTGGAGCATTCGAATCAACACCTAACATATTTAAATACTGGAAATTCAGTAGCTAATCTTAATTAAAATCCTTTATTTAATCAAGCCATAACCTTTTCTCAAAAATCGAAACAACAAACTAGTTTATGATTACCCATATTTACGCTTTCCGAATTGTTAGATCTGAATTATCGATTGATTAAGAACGAATTTATCTAATTAACATGTGATTAAAGGTTGATTGGGAGGGCTTCAAGAACCCAAAATAATTCTGGAAGAAGATGGAAATGAATTAAAGAAAAGCAACCCCCATTCTTGCCCATAGGTACGCGCGCCACCACCAGTGGTGATCAATTTGGGGCTAATTTAAAACCACTTTTGAGATCAATTAAAAAGATAGAAAAATACTATTAATCTTCAAAAATCACCCAAATTCTAGATTTGGATATTTGGGTTTTTAATTAACAAGATTTAATAAGAAATCGAAAGAAAACAAGAACTTACACAAGTTAGGTGAAAAAGGCGGCAATGGAGTTATTTTAGGGCATCGATGAAGGCTGATCTTGAGTGCTAAAATTTCAGATTTAAGGCTGGAAATTTTATGACAAAATCAAAGCAAGAAAAGGAAAATAATTGTGCAAAAACCCGTTGCAAGAAGAAGAGAAATTGATGGTGAATCTCGATGGCTTGGGTGGCGGCACACAAAGGAAGAAAGAAAGAAAATTAAAGAGAAAAGAGGAGAAAAAGAGGACCACGTGTCATGCATATGAATGATAAGCATGTCATATAGCTTAGGAAAAGAAGTCCACGCGTACAACTACATGGGTTTTGCTGCAATAGATGAATATTGTACTCTGCTTATAATCCTATGGGTTTTGGGAGGGAGAGGAGGAGACAGTGGGGGTAGGGCAGAGGGAGAGGGGAATGGGGGGTAAAAGGGGAATGGTGGGGAGAGAGGGAGGGAGAGGGACGGGTGAGGAGGTTTTCTTTTTATTTAATATTAATGTAATTATATTTATTTAATATTAATATTAATGTAAGATTTAAATTTATTATTATATTTTAAGAAAATATTATTTATTTTATATATTTTTAAATTTTATATATTTTATTTCTTGTCTATGATATATTTATTTTTATATATTTTAAATTTTTATTATATTTTTTGAATTTATTATTTATATATTTTTTGAATTTTTTAGAATTATAATCAAATTGAGAACATTTGTAAATTTTGAGGGTTAATTTTTTAAAATTATGACTAAACTGATATAATATGTAAAAATTGAGTGCTAATTAAATTTGTTATTATACCAATTTTTGAACTGACATGTCAATTTTTTTTTTTGTAATTTTAACGGGAGTGACCAAAATGACCAAACAGTGTAACGTGTGTACTTAAATTGTAAACTTTTTATTTTAGATGCCTAAAATGATTTTTTTTTACTTGGGTGACTATCTATGTAATTTATCCTAAATTAAAATATGCTCCAAGTCGCTATGTTGTTTCTACATTTAAGATTTAGTCATTTACTTTTATTTTAAGCAATTTAGTCCCTTTATTTTTTTTTAAAAAAAATTCATATTTCAAGTCTAATTTTTAATATTTAAAATTTTATGTTAAAGTTAGGTTTGTTATAACGTCGAATTTTTTGTTACATGGTTACAAAACAAGTAATTTTTTTATACAGAAAAGTCACGTCAAAGAATTTAACAAAAGAATATTATCAGTGTATGATATTATTTAATAGTATTTGATTAAATATTTTTTTTGGTTAAATTCGAATTTCTATAATATTATTTCAATTATATAGTACAAATAAATGGATTTAGATATATAAATTATTTTAAAATTTTAAATTTAAATAATTCAAAAATGGAGGTGTAATTGAAAAAAGAAAAGAAAAGAAAAAAGAAGAAAACCAAACCCATGAATTGTTGATGACATGGGGGATGATCTCCCAAAGTACGATGACGAACCGGGTGAGAGCATCCCATCCTAGTAGTATGGCACACATTTTAAGGCTAAATCAAACAGTGAATATTGGTCAAATTTCAAGTTTGTTCTTTATTTAAATAAAAAATTACTTGATAAATTAAAAAACATAAAAAATAAAAATTACATTTATTTTTATAGTTATAGTTATTATTGATGTTAACATCATATTAATTTATTTATTATTATTAATTATTAAAATAAAATACTAAAAATATTTTAATTAAATTTATTTTCAAGTCATTTAAAATTAAAATCAAATAGTAAAATTTAATAGAAACAATCAAGCATAAGTGAGATATCAAAATTTAATATAAAATTAAAGTAAAAATTTTTAGTTCAAATTCAGAAATACAAAGGCAAATATTAATAAAATTAAAACATAGTGGTAATTTTTTAAATAAATAAATAATTAAATTGATTAACAAGTCATATCCATATAAATTTATTACTTTTATGCATTGAATTTTGTTTAATAGGCCATCCTTGACGTCTCCATCCATAAAAGTGCAGGGTCGGGTAGTATAATATTGACTTTTGGATAGTTTGCGTTTGGGCATAAATCATTGTTCGGGTCACTCAGTACGTCAGCATAGCCGCTGAATCCTGCGCTATAAATACCCATCTTCTCACCCACACCATGCAACACAGCACCAGGTATCAGGTTTTGAACACCCATTTGCTTTGCTTTGCTTTGAAAGAGTTGAAAAAATTATATGGATCCAACAATGACAAGATTGGCAGAAGAAGAGCACCCCAACAAGGCCTTTGGATGGGCAGCTAGAGACAGTTCCGGTGTCTTGTCTCCCTTCAAATTTTCCAGAAGGTTTTTTATCATTGAATAGGTTCCCATGTTTAATCTTCTTCAAAAGGGTCTGTGACTGACGCGGGGTTTACACTTGCAGGGCAACAGGAGAAAAGGATGTGGCTTTCAAGGTGCTTTATTGTGGGATATGCCATTCCGACCTTCATATGGCCAAGAATGAATGGGGCATGTCTGTCTACCCTCTCGTCCCTGGGTATGTTTCTCATTCATACGTTTGATGCTGCATATTTATTGACAGAAACTTGACATGCAACTATATATGAATCAGAGTTAATTGGTCAACCTAAACAATATATATTGGATGCAGGCATGAGATTGTTGGTGAAGTGACGGAGGTGGGAAGTAAGGTCCAAAAGTTCAACGTTGGAGACCGAGTTGGAGTTGGGTGCGTGGTAGGATCATGCCATTCCTGCGATAGCTGCAAAAACAATCTTGAGAATTACTGCCCCAAATCTATACTTACCTATGGGGCCGAGTACCACGATGGAAGTATTACATACGGAGGCTACTCCGACACTATGGTTGCTGATGAACATTTTATCGTCCGCATCCCTGACAACCTGCCTCTTGACGTCGCTGCTCCTATGCTTTGTGCTGGGATTACAGTGTATAGTCCATTGAGATATTATGGACTCGATAAGCCTGGTTTGCATGTTGGTGTGGTTGGACTGGGTGGATTGGGTCATGTTGCAGTGAAATTCGCCAAGGCAATGGGGGCCAAAGTTACTGTGATCAGCACATCTCCTAGTAAGAAGAAGGAAGCTTTGGAAAATCTTGGTGCTGATTCCTTTTTGGTCAGCCGAGACCAAGATCAGCTTCAGGTTTCAATGATTTATTTTTTATTAATAATGAGGGGATTCTTTCTTGTGAGTGTATATGTTTATATATAAATTTCTAAATCCTTTACTCGATCGGTGTATAGGGTGCTAGTGGCACATTGGATGGAATCATCGACACAGTGTCTGCTCAACACCCTCTGTTCCCATTGCTTGGGCTGCTGAAGTCTCACGGGAAGCTTGTTCTTGTTGGCGCTCCTGAGAAACCACTTGAGTTGCCTGTGTTTCCTTTGCTACAAGGTAACAATCTGTTGCTAATATGTTTTCATAAGAGTGATATGGGATCTCTAGTTCTCCATCGATTTCTTAAATTCGAGTCACGATTAAATGAGTGCAGGGAGGAAAGTCGTAGGAGGAAGCATGACTGGAGGGATGAAGGAAACTCAAGAGATGATTGATTTCGCAGCTAAACACAACGTAAAACCTGATATTGAAGTTATAACTATGGAGTATGTGAATACTGCCATGGAACGCCTTCTCAAAGCTGATGTTAAATACCGATTTGTCATCGACATTGGAAATACATTGAAGGCCACCACCTCTTAAACTATTTTATCACACTGTTATACACAATACAAATTGGCAATAGCAGTCCAATTGTTCTTATGTTGCGCTAATAGTTTTAGTTTTCACCTTCTTTGCAGATATTCCAAAGCCAGACAGCTCTTATGTAATGGGTTACCATCAAAATAAATAAATCATTTGTAACTTTTTTTTTCTTTGGAGATATAGTATTTCTTTTCCTTATTATTTCCTTTTAATTTTGAATTTCAACCTTCTAATTTACAAAAATTGAGAAGATAATCATGATTTGGTTATTGTATTAGTCCTAAGTAACATTATTAAACTTTGTTGTTAAATTGTTTACCTCAAAATCAACAATCCAATCATTTATATGCAACAAATTATCAAAAATCAATTGTTCAAAATTCATGCTTTGAACAACATCTAAACTAATCTCTCAAATGTTATAAAGGGATGAAATTCATTATTGACCTTTTAATTCTTCACGTCTCATTTGTATTTTTCACTTTTTAAGATTATTGTTTACAATATTATTTTTTGGTAGTAAATTAAGGTATTATTTAATTAATGGTTAAAAAATTATTATTTAATTATTTATTATTGACCTTCAATTAGTTAGAAAAGAACCAATATATATGGAGAGAGAGTTATTTATCACTAAAAAAAATATTTTTCAGTGAAATATTTGAAAGAATGAGAAGAAGTAATTGGAAGAATGAGAAGGAGGCTAATAACAGAATGTAACATCCCAAAATATTTGATGTCCTAAGTGGCATTATTACAGGTAGAGTCCAATAAATTTTCAGAAAATAGAATTTAGTAATGTAACAGCCCGATTTTGGGGCTAGTCGGAACAGTGGTTTCGAGACCACTAAACCGAGGATAAGGAAAATTATTTTGATGTTATTTTATGTTTTATAGCATTAAGATATGGCTATGTGGAAATTTTGGTGCTTTAATTTTAGCAATAGCATGCTTAATTGTGAAAAAAGGACTAAATCGCTGCGAAAGTTCTATTTTATAAGGTAGGAGTACCTAATAGCTATAGAATGTAAATTGGAGGATTTTAAAATGCAATTGGGCCATTTTGGAGTGTAATGGCCGGCCATAGGGAACAAAAGCATTAATTTTAGTCAAATTAGGTGATAGTTGGTGACTAATTGACTAAAATATGATAAAATAATATGACTAAAGGAAGCTATCATCTTTCACTATTCATCTCCCCCTTTACTACCGAAAATTTCAGAAAGTTTAAGGATTTGAAAGCTTGAAATTTTCAGCTACATCTCATCCTTGCAAGTAAGTCCTTTTGATAATTATTTTTGATGATTTTTGTACTTTTGGAGTCCCCAAAGCTTAAACTAGCTAATGAGGGGACTAATTTGTTAAATGGTTGAAATTTTAAGGACTTGTCATGAAAGTATTTATGTTGTTAGCTGAGTTTTTATGAAAGAAAATGAATGTTAGGAAGATGAGAAACAACTTCTGTGGAAGGTGTTAGCATGAAAACACCTAGATAGGACTTAAATGCAAAGATTGAAAATGTGTAATAAGTACATGAAATAGTTAGATTTGTGGGTTGTTGTAAGAGGAATAAATGTTCAGCTAGGCATGTTTAATGAGATAATATGTTGGAAAATGATTTACGAGCCTAGGGGCAAAATTATAATTTTGCCAAAGTACAAGGGCAAAATAGTCACTTTTGCCTAAGTAAAAATTTTGATGCATTATGATCATAGAATGATCTAAATGAGTGAATCTTATTGTTATAGATCAAGAAGAGCGCGGAATTAACCTTGACCGAGGAAAAGGCAAGGTCACGGATTAAACCGTTAGTTGACGCATTTTGCATCGAGGTAAGTTTATGTGTAAACGATGCATTTTTATATACATAGTTGTTGCTAACTAGTGTATATCACAATTGGGTACATGTATGATTCAAGTGGATTTAATATGGTAGTTGTTGAACAAATCTAGTATGAATGATGGAACAGATATGTAAGTGTGTGTTATATCAATACTTAATGGTGGGCTAAGTGCGATACCACCATAATACTTAACTACAATGGGCTATGTGCGATACCATTGTCTATCTATCATTGGTGGGCTATGTGCGATACCACCCCAAATAAATTTGATGGTCGGCTAAGTGCGAAACCACCGAGAAATTGACCCTGAGTAGTTGATAAATAGATTGTGATGTGTTGATTTACGTAATATTGTGGTGCGAAGTGCAGGGAGTTATGCTAATGAATGTATACATTGATCTTATGACATGGTTAAAAGGTGGAAATGAGAGGAATGAGTAAGCATGATTATGAATGTGGATCGTTTCTTGTTTAGTATGTATTGTTATATAATTGTTTAACATATACTAAAATGTTATATTGTTGACATGTAAACTTACTAAGCTTAAAGCTTACTCCCCTTTCCTTTCCTTTTTTTATAAAGTTTAAGAGCCGAGCTGGGATACGCCGATAACCAGAAGACTGCCCACACTATCTGCTCACCTTGGTATATTTAGATTCAGTGATTTTGTATATGGCATGTATATGGGCTAGACTAGTTAGATTATTTTTTTATTTTGGCCAAAAGTGTATTGGCCCCTTGTTAAGATAACTATTTTGTATATTGCCATGGTTGATGACTCACCTTATCATTTATGAAAATATAAAGTTATTCATGGAAGTTCATATTGAAATTATGAGTTGTTTATCAGTATGTTGAATGGGTTCATGTGGTGTGAGCTAGAGGGGTGCAAAGAGCTTGGCAAATAGCCTTGTTCTTGTCCACATGGGTAGGCAGACGGCCTTATGTCTAGGCCGTGTGTGACACACGGTCAGTCCATGGACGTGTGCCCAGGCTGTGTGAAGTTTGCATATTGGATTTGGAATTTGAATCGCCACACGGTTGATGCACACGGGCGTGCCCAGGCCGTATGGATTAATCAGAGGTGACCACGGGCCAGCCATATGGGTGTGTGTCTAGGCCGTGTGATTCAAGTTAGTGTCGACCACGGGCATCGAACACGGGCATTTGAGGTGATACACGGGCGTGTCATCTTCCCCACGGGCGTGTGGCCCCTGTTTAGGTAAAATTTTTGTAAGTGCGTAAAAGTTTCCAAATTATCTCTGAAACCTTTTGGAAGCATGTTTAGGGCCTCGTAGGTCCACTATAAGGATGATAGACATATGAATGGAGAAGTTTTAATTTGAAATGAGTTTAATAGCATTGTGCGAGTTAAGTACGGTAATGCCTCGTACCCGGTTCCGGCGTAAGACATGGGTAAGGGGTGTTACATTTAGTGGTATCAGAGCTATGGTTTTGTCGGTTCTCAGACTATTGTAGCGTGTGTAGGAGTCTAACTATACATGCCATAAGCGTATAATGATAGTGTGGTGGCTTCTGATGATTCTAAACTTTGTTTTTATGTAGTATATGAATCCCGATGAATCAGTTGCTGATGATGCAGCTAGTAATGCATCGGCTCCCGCGCAAGGGACCGCACCTATGCAGATTAGACCCGAGATGAGGGGTCAAGGAGAAAAGGCTCGGGAAGCCTTTTTCCAAATGATGAGTAACTGGTACACTGAGTATGTACGAGCAAATCCTAATGCTCAACCTCCTCCACCCCCTCCTATACCTCAGCCAGTTCTTATGGCTCCCCAATGTATAGAATTGGCAAGGACAACTAAGGCTCCGGTAGACAAAATTAAAAAATAAGGGGATGAGGACTTTCGAGCTAAGATAGATGATGACCATGAGAGAGCAGAGTTCTGGCTTAAGAACTCGATGATAGTATTTGATGAACTCTCCTATATGCCTGAGGAGAGCTTAAAGTGTGCCGTGTCCTTGCTGTGGGGCTTGGCATACCATTGGTGGAAAACGTTGACATCAGTGGTTCCGAAGGAGAGAGTGACGTGGGATTTCTTTCTGGAAGAGTTCCGAAAGAAATATATAAGTCAGAGGTTTGTGGAACAGAAACAGAAAGAGTTCCTTGAGCTAAAGCAAGGAAAAATGACTGTGGCGGAATATGAACACGAGTCTGTTAGGCTCAGCAAGTACGTGCAAGAGTGCGTGTCTATAGAAGTCATTTTATGCAAAAGGTTTGAAGATGGGTTGAATGAAGATGTCAGACTTTCAGTCAAGATTTTAGAGCTAAAAGAATTTGTGGTATTGGTGGATAGGGCTAGTAAGGTCAAAGAATTGAGTAAGGAAAAGAGGAAAGCCGTGAATGAGGCCCGGGATGCAAGAAAAAGGCCGATGAGCAAATCCTACCAAGCTCAATCGATGAGGTCCAAGGAAGTGAACCCTTGGACTACTACATCAGTTGGGTATTCGCAGAGAGAGCGAGACAACACATACTCGGGTATTATAATATAGGTATCTATAACTAATCTTAGAAGTAAATTGATTAGAGGAGTAAAACATTTATTATACTTTCCTATTCTTACAACAACTTTTTCCTTGACTAAATTTGAAAATATAAAAATAAAAAAGTATTTTTGAATATTTGACAAGCATATACACATTTGAATTCATTTCATATGAATTTTGATATATTTGTGATATTTTTTCATTTCTTGTGTTAAATTTTGAATAATTTATTATTGTTATTCAATTTAAAGAATAAATTATTTGTTGGTATTTAGTCTTAATTCATAATATTTTTACTTAATTTGTCATAATAATTCAATTTAGAGAGAAAATTAGGTGTATGTGTTCAAGTTCTCTCTATTTTTTTTCATTTGTAAGGTATTGTAAATTTATATAAATTTTGATAAGTTAATAATTTATTTTACATGTATTTTGTTGTGCTCATTTATTTTTTCGACATTTTAGTAAATTTTAATGTTTTTTTTCATTTTTCAATTTATTTCATAATTTGCATAAAATTTATTTAAAAAATAATTCATTATATATAAGTGTTATATTTAAAATTTTAATATGAATTGTGAAAAGAAAAGCATGTTATAGTATATTAAAGAGATGCTTCATATATGGATCTCGAAGGAAAATGACATTTGGATTAAGGTGAGTGGAATGATTTTTTGGTCAATTTTTTTACATAAAGCAAACCGTATGGCAGACAACCATGCAAAAATTTCAACTTCAACTTCAGGCATTGGTGGTGTTTAGGCTACTACTGCAAAGGAATGTTGTCTATTTCTATTAGACAACAAGGGAGGGTGTGCTTCTAGTTGATTATGTTGGCTGAGTTTAATTTGTTTAGGATGTAAGCTTTAGAATTAGAATTAAATGGCAGGTGTTGTTTTTTTTAGAAGTTCAATTTTGGGTCAAATTTCTTAAACTGAGTCATTTCGAAAAGTTTCACTGAGAGGTATTCAAGAATGGATACAGTAGTGAATTAGTTATTCATTAATTAGCCTATGTTCATTAATTAGAGGTATTAATTAGTTAGAAATGAGGATTTAGAACTTAAGGCTTTGGACTAAATTGTAAGATTAGAAAAATTAGTAGGCTTAATGAGCAATAGTTAAATAGAATTTTAAAGATGTGAAGTCTTTATTGAGTAATTTTACCAAGCCTATCTAGGTAAACCTCCGATTTTGAAAATTCAAGAGGAGGAATGGTTTTTTGTGGTTATTTCAGAAACATTCTTTTAAGTTCTCTCAAGATTTTCTCATTAACTCGTTCTATAAAACTTTGATTCTCTCTTCAAGATTTCAGATTCATTACTTCCATTTTCATTAAATTCCTTCATTAAAACGAGATTTGTGAATAAAAATCTCAACATTTTCATTTTTCTTTGTCTTTCATGTTATATGTGAGAAAGAAGAAGTGAGGCTTAAGTATTTTTTTTTATTTCTTGATTTGTTCTTTGCTTTTCCAGAAAGGGAAGATGATTTCTAAATATAATTTATGATTTCTAAGCCTTGAAAACTAATTTTTGAGTTTTCTTACATTTATTACCCTTTTTTTATCATTTCTCAATGTAGTGTGAGGAAGCTTTGATATGAGGGTTAATGTTGTTTTTTTAGATTGATTCTTGTTAGATTTAAGTTTAGAATCATGTGGGGAATGTTAGATTTCAAGTTAAATTATAGTTTGGAGCTTCTTCTCTTGAGATGTCATTTTTGAGAGTTTGAAAAGTTAGAGAGAGAAAGAGAGAGTTTAGGAGCTAGAGTTGTTAGTGGTTTCTAAGTGTTTAAGGGTTCTTAAACTTAATATTGAGATTAGATTTTTGGTTCGGATGGGCTAGATTGGAGTTCTTTTGAATTGTCAAGAAAAGAAAAAAGTGTCCCACTATCTCATTGATAATTTTAGGTAGATTTCATGCTTGACTATGCTTGCCAACTTTATTCTATTGTTTTGATCATGATTTGTAACAAAAGAAGTGACCAAATCATCAAAGTCCATAGGGAAAGAGAAGGTTGTTGAAGTGTGACAATTTTGGTTTCTGTTAGCTCAACACAATTTCTTAATATATTCAATTAAGTAATTCAGCTTGGAATTTGTTGATGATGAAATGTTGTTGATTATAAGTTTATTAATGTTTGGTCTATACTATGTCGAGTTTTTGTTAGTGTGTGTTTAAGATGAAATTATGAAAGTGCATGAGGTTGCCTTGAATTGGAATTGATGTAATGGTTAAATGATTAAAACTTGATGATATCTTATAATAATCAACAATGTTGGACGGGTGTATGATATGTTTCAATAAAAAATGCCTTGTTAAACAATCTTGGAAATGGTCCGGATATACTTGGTATGTCATAGGCTTTTTTTTGTGGTATAGGAAGTTTAGGCACTTTTGTGCATTTTATTGGTGTGTGTGCGTATATATATGTGACAATTGTGTGCATTATTAGAGTGTTAGGGGAAATCGTGTTTTTACACGTATTGGTGCATTGTTTGCCAATTTGGCACTTGTGTGCATCTATGTAGAGTGTTACAAGATTAATCCATGTATCTGTTATTTATCCATAATTGGTTAATAGAGGCCTAAATTTACTTCTGATCGATATGTCAATGATAAAGATTATATGAAATTATTGATGATCATGTTGTATGCGAACGAGATATGCAATGTTAAGACAATGCAAAGTATGGTTTTTAAATGTTATGAAACTTGAATTATAACATTGCAAATGTGAAAAAAAGACTATTATGATGTTGTATTCACTGTATGGAACATGTTTAATAGGTGATCATTTGTTGTGTTAGTATGCTTTATTGCTTAATGGTTTTATGTTATGAGTTTGGCTTTTTGTTAGCGCCACTAAGCTTCAAAAGCTCAATGTGCGGATTGTTTGTTTTATGTTTAGGTATTGAAAATGGGTTCGAGTTGTGATTTGATCTCCCACAACATTCAAGTTCTCAAGTCTCAGTTACACTTGCTAACTGATGGTCGTCGATCCCACAGAGACTGGATTTACTCAAAATTGTTTCTCTCTCTCGACCAGATTTATGTCTGGGCAATTGTCGTGCCCACGACTTCAAACGAACCTGTCAAGAAAAATAAATAAATCAAGGGGTTTTAAGATGTTTAAAAACTAACTAATTGAAGCAGAATAATTAAACGAATTAGAAATTAAATTCAAAATTAAATTTGGGTTTGTAATCAAAGTAAATAAGCCTTAGCCTTAGACTCGGTAAATTTTGAGTCAAGAATCGATCCTCGAAAATTTGATCTTCTCCTCTAAACGATAAGCTAGTTATAGCGATTAATAACGTCCTAACCACCAATTCCTCCTTTCGTAGCTGGTTTCGGTATGACCTGCAAACCAACCCTTACCGATTATCTAACCGAGATACACGTGTTCCCGATTGAAGATTCCGGTAGCCTTGCGTTCTGAAGAACCCAACTCGAATCAACGGCCTCAACCGCGTGGGTCGTTTAAACCCGATCACCTCTTCTTTGATTTGTTCTTGGAAACTTGAATACAGCACGACCGACTCGAATCTCCAACTGTCGAAAAATACGACCCCAATCCATCGTGCACTTTGACTTGGAATCAAATTCAACCTTAAGGGATGATTTATCTATCCCGATACTTAAGAAAAAGGTGAATACCGATTGGAAGGATTATTTGCGCGGATACGAATCTCACGATTCCCGACCGAACAGAGTACCGACCTAAGGCTAAGATAGAATTTAGTGTCGCATGATTTTACTCATGCTTGAAGATTGTGGTAAGTGTTTGGGCTTTTGTAAAGGATGATGGAATTTGGGAAAGGAAAGGGGTTTGGGAGGCAATTAAACCAATTTTAGAAAAACAAACAAACGGAATTGAAATAGGCAGAATGTTTGACGCAAACTTGAAAAGAAAAAATAGAAATCCTACGCCAAATTGAAGTAGAAGAAAGCAAAGAAAGAGAGCAATTCAACTCCAAATAGGAATAGGAAAAGAAATATTTGATTGATGATTTTCCAAATACAAATAACCCCTATTTATATACATGGGTTTACTAAAAATAGGCTAGATTAATTAATATGAAATCTAAAATAATAAAATTAAAAATAAATAAAATTAAAAAAAACTTAAAATAGGATTTTCTATTTTTGGCTTTTTACAAAGTCAAATTGCTTGATGTGTCCTTGGCTTCTTCCATCTTTTTGATTTGGCCCCATTTCCATGATTTTCTTTCAATTTGGCCCTTTTCAGCTTGCTTTTGATCAATTGCATCCCTGACAAGAATTAAATCATAAAATACTAATTTAGCAGGGACTAATTCAAACATAAACCGAATTATACATAAGAAATCATGCAAAATGATCATGTTATCACTATTCATTTTAATTTCACTTTTAAAATTAATTTCGGGCATGTACTTAGATCACAAGGGGGTTTTATATCTTGAAGTATATTTACGTATGGATTTTGCATGTTTGGAATATATGGCACGTTTTGGTACATTTTATAACTTTTGGTTACTTTTTAATTAAACTTTTATGAAGTTTCCTAAGTTGAAAGTATAGTTTGTGGTTTACATTTTACACGCCTGGTAAAATTTTGATCCATTGTGTTAATGATCATGTTTTTGTTTGTTTTACACTTGTTTTAACATGTCTAGTGTGCATGTTGTACATGTTTAGGTGCTTATAGAGACACAATTGCAGGACTTGCATTGCTTAATTTTTTTCATTTTTTGGCATGTCTCTCGAGACATGAAAAACATGTCTTGAGAGCTCAAGAATAAAATCATGTGATTCATGCATTTATGGGTAAATTTCTCAAATAACGATCTTCCGATCTTCTACTTAAATAACGAGTTGGCAAGAACTACATATCTTCTGACCTCATAGTCTAGACCAGTTCGAGGCTAAGGTGTTCACGGATAGACCATACCAATTTTGGGTTAATTCCCACTTAAATGACTTCCTAGGGTTGTCAAGCCTAGATTTTAAATTCTTCCTCTCCCAAACAGTTGATCCGTTAAGAAAACCCTACACAACAATTAATTAATCATATCTCCACTCGCTAATCCCCCATAGGAGGACTAGTTCCTTATGGAATCAATAAACATCATAAACTTGGTATTGAATATATGCATAAAGAATAAAACAATAGTAGAGTTTAGACAATCCTGTTTGTATTTGATATATGAAGTGCTGAAATCCTCAAACGTTTGATTGCGTCTACAAATCAAGTTCTCCGAAGAACACTAATGAAAAGAACTGAAAAGAAGTCTAAACCCTAAGAGAAAGAAAAATAAACTGAAAACTAAGTTCTATAAAGGAAATTAATAATCTCAAACTCTATCCTTTAACAAGTGTTTAAGAGCCTATTTATAGAGTTAGAGTTGCCGTCGTCCTCAACACTAGGTCAACTGATGTTCTCATGTTAAAAATTTAATTGTGCAGACCAAAACGCCCATGGCTCGTACTGATGTCGCGACACCTTAGTGCGTGTGTTGTGACATCGAAGGCAGTATGCTCATATCCAGTGTATCTTTAGGGGTGTGTCGCGACATCCTCAGACTGGGTCGAGACACTGAAGGCAGTCTTGGAATTCTTCTATTCTGATTCCTATGTTGCGACATCAAACTTTTCGTGTTGCAACATAACAACCAATATCGAGTTAGCACGCCTTTTAATCGTATCCTGCTCACTCACAAAGTATATTAGCTCACCCTTAGGCCTCATTCAGCCCCTAAGGTCAATAAAAGACTCAAATTACATTTTTTATTGAATGTAAATGAAATTATGAAAACATGACTAAAACATAACAAAGGTTCTTGTATTCAAGCTCTTCAAATGTGAAAACTAGTTTAATCTGCAACATCAAATTACAATAGATCAAGGCACTATTACTGAACATGAACACATAACTGCAATACTTAATGGTTTACCACTTGAGTATGAATCAGTAATCATTTTTATTTTTAATATTAATATAATTATTTTTATTTAATTAGATTTTAATGAGGTGATGATGTGAAACTCTCTGATTGATTTTAACTTTTTTTTTAATGGAGTATAATGATAGAGGCCAACTTTGGTTAGTGAATAAATTTAGATAATCAAATTGACCAAAAAAATTTAAGTACTTAATTCGAACAAAAGACATAATTTAAGAACTTCCCATTTAATTAATCCTTAAAAAAATAAAATTTTAAGATTTTAATTTGTAAGCTTAAATTATTGGCTTAACAATAATGGCTCTTTGCTAAACCATTAAAAATTTTATATTATTCAATATTTATGTTTTAAATGTATTTGATAATGATAACAAAATTTTATTTGATTTAAATTTTTTAATAAACAAATTAATTGATTTGATTTTTTAAAGTAATTTGATTTAATTTTAAGAACAATTATATTCAAAATAAATTATTTCTTTGTTTTTTTAATAAATGAAAATTTGAAATTATTATACTTAATTTTACCCAAAATTGTTTATAATAATATAAAATTTTATATTAATAAAATTAAATTTATGAAATAAGTAATTTTCAATATCAATAATTTTTATTACCAAACAAAATACTTATATTTCATATTTAATTTTTAGTAAAATATACAAACAAATTTAAATATAAATTTATAAAATTCTGTACTTAATTTTTTAATTTATCAAATAAAATTTAATTAAAAATATAAAATATCATTAATTTAATTAGATAAATAATTTTTATTGATAAGATAATTTTTATATATTTTTTCAAAATTAAAAATATAACTATTCCATTGGATTATTAATCAAATTAATGGAATGAAGAGCCGTAGCTACAGCAACTAAAAGGATAGCAAAAGAAAAAAAACCCTTAAAAATTAAAACCAAGGGAAGTGTGAAGACTATCGTCCTGTATGGTTCTTTCAAACAAAATATCGAGTTATCATGTGAATAGGTAACTGAAACTGACATATGAATGATTGGTGTCTGAGGAGCTTTAATAAAGTTTGACAATTAATATAGGATAATGTCGGATATTTAATTATTTTATAATTTAATAAAAATAAAGTAAAATTTAGGGTTTTTTGTTCACTATATCATTATAGTAAATTATGGTATTTATTATGATGTAATTGAATCACCTTAACATATAAATGTCTAAGTATAGGTGGAAATATGCGAAATTAAAAGGTTATTGTTAATTAAATTAGAAATTAATGTAAATAATATGTTGTCTTAAACTCAACATTTATGGCAAGCGATTTTTAAATAAAAATTTTAAAAATAAAACAAATAATATAATTTAATATAAACTAAACATATATCGTAATTAAACTTGAAACTTGTAGGTGTCGACTTCTTCAAAAACACCCTACATAAACTCTAAATTGGAAATTTATATGTTGCTATTTTAAGTTGTTTATTTGCTTAACACAACAAGTGCAACGGAAGTGTTAGACTACAATGGCCACTACAGCTTGGCACTACAAAATTGTGCAACAAAACAACAAATAACATCAATGATTTGTTTACATGGTTCGGTTTCATTACATCTACAGAGCCTAGTTCAGTGAGAAATTTCTTTATCCTTAGTCACAAATACAACAAGTGACTTACACTTTATCACCCTCCAAGTATAGAGACCTCACACTTGTACCTAAAGACTAGAACTTTCACCTTTAAATCATTTCCCTGAGAACTTAGGCAATAAACACTCTTAACAATGTTTGCAATACAAACTTTTCACTCTCTCACACAATCGTTCCTTCAATGAACAGATTAGAATGTACTCAATAAGCTTTCATACAAACCTATACAAGCCTCAAAGCATATATCCTATTCTACTTGCTAACATAGAATCTATGTGAATACAAACATAGCTCATTGAAAATAGCTATTACAATCTCAAAAATTAGAGTACAATTAATCGAAGATCTTATTTCCAAAACAGCTACATAATCTTCATCGAGCCTCCATGTTTCAAGGGTTGATTTGAGTCACACGAATCCAATCCAATCTTCATGTACCAAGGATTGGTTTTTCAAAGATGGACTAAGTATCTCCAATAAAATAGCACACAAACAGGTCCAAATATTTTCTTCATTAAATCGTCAAACTAAATAAGGCAAGTATTTAACCACCTTAGTGGTAGTCTGTAGTTGGCATTATTGAGTGCCACTCAACAACTCTCAGTACATAAGCTTCACAAAGTTATTTTTGGTTGCTGTTGAAGTGGCTCCAAATATGATATCATCAATGTAGATTTGAGCCAAAGTAGTTGACCCTCCCCGCCTTCTAATAAATAAGATTTTATCAACAGAACCCCTTTCAAAGCCTTGAGTAATAAGGAATTGAGTTAGCCTTTCATACCATGCACGACGTGCCTGTATGAGACCACGCAAAGCTTTACTTAATTTTTACACATAATCATGATGTATAAGGTCTTCAAAACCTTTTGGTTGTGCCACATATACCTATTCATTTATGTAACCATTTAGAAAGGCACTCTTGACATCCATTTGATACAGTTTGATGTCAAGATGAGTGGCCACAACAAGTAGCATCCTGATAACTTTAAGTCTTGCCACAAGTGCAAATGTCTCATTGAAATCAACAGCGTCCACTTAAGTGTACCCCTATGCAACCAACCTTACTTTGTTTCTTGTTATGTTCCTTTGCTCATCAGTTTTGTTCTTGAAAATTCATTTGGTGCAAATAATATTGCAACAACCTGGTCTAGGCACAAGTTGCCAAACTTCATTCCTTTCAAACTGTTGCAATTCATTCGGCATGGCTTGGATCTGTTTTACATCTTGCAAAGCTTCTTCAACGCGTTTAGGCTCAAATTGAGATGTATAACATGCAAATCTCACCATGTCTCGATAATTTTGTCTAGGCTTTTCTCTTGTTTGAACACTATCATGAATGTCAAAAATGATATTACTTGTAGAGTGATTCTTTTTTACTCTAGATGAGGGTTGAGGTTGATCAAATTCATCACACTGATCTTTTGTTTCTGCCTCAATTTCATCTTCATCTTTCTTACTATCACCATCATGTCTATCATTAGTCTGTGAGTGATCATTAGAAGTTGACACAAAAGCTTCCACTGAGGTTTTTAGAGGATCATCTTCTATCAGATTGCATCCACACTAGCCTTCATCATCAATCACCACATTGATGGAATCCATTACCTTTTATGTTCTATTTTTGTAAACCCTAAAAGCTCCATATTTTGTGGCATACTTTAGAAACACACATTCATCAGACTTGGAATCAAACTTCCCTTGATCCTCATGATCCTTCTAGATGAAACAGGTACTTCCAAAAACATGAATGTGTCTTACAGTTAGTTTTCTGCTCTTCCACAACTCATAGGGGGTGACTGGAGTTGTAACGCCCCGAATTTTTGGGCCTAGATGAATTGGGCTTTGGGTCTCAGAAAATTTTTAAGTGACCGAGAAAATGACAATTGGCATGTGGGCTTTGTGGGTTAATGAATTTGGAGTGTTTAGGGGTGTTGGAGATGTCTTGGGATCAAGTAAGGGTATAGGAAAAATTTTGGTTTTAGCCCCAAGGGAACTGTGACTTCAGTTAGTAGGCCTTTTAAAAAAATGAAGAAGAAAAATGACATAAAAGAGCTTGTAGTGTAGTGGCAAAGTGGAGCCACTTAGGGAGCAGGGAGGTGGCGTCATTAGCAGGTAAGGGAGTCCAAGGTTCGAGTAGTGGCATGGTATTTTATTGGGGTATTTATTTTGATGTCAAGATGACTAGAGTTTGTGTTGCAGTGAAAGTCTGATGGATGAGAGGTTTGAAATGGTCATGGAAAGATTGTAGGAGCTTATCTTGGAGAAAATTAAGCATGAGATTGAGGATTTATCAGGGAGAAAAGTTAGGAACTGAGGAGTGTAAAGAGTTGGTGCCGTTTTGGGAAGTGGAAAATGTTTAAATTCAACTTAGGAGG
The DNA here is from genome assembly GCA_005393395.2 of Gossypium australe. Taxonomy (NCBI): domain Eukaryota; kingdom Viridiplantae; phylum Streptophyta; class Magnoliopsida; order Malvales; family Malvaceae; genus Gossypium; species Gossypium australe. Next base: position 4,560,178 of record CM016620.1, on the reverse strand, counting down.
GTAGATGAGTGTCGTTTTTGGGTCTTTTAGGGGGTATTACGAATTTTCATTGTGGCTTTAGGCATTTGGAGAGTTTTGCAAATAGGTCAGTCTTTCTTTCTTTACCGAATATCCTGTAGTTACCCTCACACAAGCACATTTGATCTTTTTCTTTTCTTCTTGTTACCTTTTCCAAACCCTCTAAAGCCGAATAATTCCATCATCCATTTGCTGAAATTCTTTTTGAGCCGTCACTATTTCTTCAACCTAGTCAATTCTTGTGTAAGCACTTTACTCTTTCTAAATCGATTTTGGTAGGGGATTGATCTTCAGATCTCTGCCAAATTACTCTTTATGCATTTCGGGATTTGGGTAAGTACTCTTCACTTTTGGTTTTGAAGGTTGGTCGAATGGTCGTAAGTAATGTAAGGGTGACTTAAGATGGATATAAGTCACTTATGTTTCAGTTTTTAATAATTAAGATTGATGCAGATTTAAGAAGTACTCATGGTTAGTGTTCAAGGAAAAGCTATTAAGGCTTAGTGTTTCAAGTAAGGTTAAGGTGAGACTTCGGCTTTTTCGATAAGTATATGTGATTAATCATTAAGTGACATCGCTTGTAGGATCGTGGTTAAAGAGATCGCAGCGCGTTTTGTTATCAGGTGTGTACATACACTACACACACATTAGATCGGCAAAAGTCAAAATGTCGAAAAGCCGAAAATTTTGGCTACGATAGTCTTGCAAGTGTGCGAACACTCGTAAGGGGAAATCGATACTTTATCAGAGACCCCATGAGCGATCTCATGGACTTGGGTCGTGTTTTGGCTAATTGGGCCAGAATGGGCAAAATGGGCTCGATGGGCCATGGCTCAAAATAGACGAGTTTGATGATTTGGTCATAAGTGATGAACTAGTCATGCTGGTTACATGGCTTGGAATTGATTTGGGCCAGATGGGCCATATGAATGTGATTGGGCTAGATGGGCCATATGAATGTGATTTGGGCCTAATGAGTCATACGAATGAAATTTGGCCTGGTGGGCCATATGAAAGTATGTGAATTTGTCTGGGCTTTGTAAGGGGTCTTGGGCTTAGTATTTGGTAAATTGCTTAACCTTAATAATTAAATAATTATGATTGTGGACAAGTCATAAGGTTAAGGTGTGGCAATGGGTATATGCATGTCTAGGATTGGATCTAGGGAGAGCTTGGTACTTAAGCGGTATTAATGACTTACCTCATTTTCTCTAGAATCCTACCTGGTGTATAGTATCTGTTCACTTTAGCCAACGAGGACTTGATAACGGGCCAAGGTGAGTAATAGACCCATAACAATGAGAAACGACCGAAATGCCCTTAAGGGCGAAAATAACTAAAATGCCCCTATGTGTGGAATGTAAGCTTTATGGATGTTACTCGTATATTTGCTGAATTCATATGATATTCTGTTTAGGATGCATATGGGTGGGAATTATGGAACAGAGGAAGTATATGAGGATCGCATGGTTGCTTGACAACTGTGGATCCACCGATGGCTTTTTAAGCCTATTATATGATGAGCAGCTTTGCTGCAACTTTAGGTAGTACCGCAACTGGGCTACCCTTGAAGTGTATCAGATGGGTGGGTTGATTTAGAAATCCCCACAGAAGTGCTTCGGTTGGACGTAGAGATGGATTATTTGGGGAGGGTTTGCGTTGCATTGCATGTATGATGTTATTATGTTAATAATATGATATGTATGCTATTTGTTTGACGAGGGTCGTACACACTAAGTTTTCGAAAACTCACTCCCTCTTTTATTTTTCTCAGGTGATCCTCAGTAGGTAGTTCGATGGATGGAGGGACTCAGAGGTGGCCAACTAGCAAGATGATTAGACTTGTTTTTCTTAATATTCAAATTCTAGATTTTAAGCTATTTATTTTAAGTTATTTTATTTCGGATTGTAAAAAGGTTTTCCCTCTAGCTGTTATTCCATTACTTCCACTATGTATTGTAACTTTGAAACGGAACCTGGATTTATTTCTTTTAAGCATATTTCAAGTTTTTTTTTAAAATAATTGTGTTTTAAGATCGAGCTTCGGTTGCCAAAGGAAATTTTTACATAGTAACAAGGAAGTGGTTTTTGGCTATACCTCGTTTTGAAAGCAAACTGAATTTTACTTAACTTTTCTCTAGAAGGGCTTTCAATGAAAACAAGGTTTTTGCAAAAACACTTCAATGTGACACGCCGGGTTTGGGCCTAACTTCTAGGCCGGGTTTAGGGTGTTACAAGAGTTTTTGGCTTTAGATGCACTATAACACCCCTAAATCGACCCGGTCATCAGACCCGAGCTATAGGGACCTACCACTCTCGACGGATCAATTGCATGCATAAATTTTAAAATAAAAAATTTAAAATAACATTTAATTGTCTAACACATATAGACAAATCATATTTACAAAATATACAACACACTTCTAGTAAATATAAAGATTTCATATAATTTGATAATTTAAGTCCAAACATTCAACTTAACAATTATCACAAAGTTTTAAATGAGTTCTTCTCAAAATACAATACGAGAGTTTAAACCCACTAGGTGCCCTGATAACCAAACATGTTACAGACAAAGCGAGTCAGGCTCACACTAGGCTTGAAGACTCTAGCTTAGTCCCCCTTCATTTTGCATAACAATATTGATTACCTTAAATCAAATGAGAGATTCATGGAAAATTCGTAATGAACTTAGTGAGTTCAAGAAAAATAAGTCACTTCCCCCCCTTTTTTTTGTTATCTTAAGAATTTTCCACCGGTCATACTTAGACAAAACTTGCGCATTCATATAGCGTGCATGGAAATAGATGATGTAAAAACAAAATTTCACAACTTATATTTGGCTTAAATTTCACAACGACTGATAAACCGTAAAAGTAACATATTTTAGGCCCACATTTAGCATGCTTTTGGATGATTTAAGCCTTGAATTGTGTAATTTGGTGCTCTTAATCCTTTGTTTTCATGTTTCATACCTAAGAGAGCACCGGATGATGAAAAGAACAGAAAACGGGCCCAAAATGGAGTAAATGGGCCATATCACAAAATCCACACAGCATGGGCCCAAGACCACATGGCCGTGCCCCACTTGACAGTCTTGAACATAGCCTGGCCACGATTCACACGGACATGTTCCATGGGCGTTTCCCTGCCGTGGCCAAGAGGAGTTTTACTCGGATTAGGATACTTGGAGGCAAAGAAACACAGTCCAAAGCCTATTCAAACACCCTAGTAGGAATTCTACTTGGATTAGGATACTTAGGGGCCAAGTAAAGCATCTCAGAGCCTATATAAACACCCAATGAGGCAACTTAACCAGGGAGTTCGGCAGAAGCCCTCTGTCGGGGCGGTTAGCTAGGCCAAGGAGCCAAGCCAGAAAGGTCAGATTTGTGGAGATTTACTCAAAGATAGTCAGTTGATTCATATCAAGAAGCCAGAATTATACTCAAGACGGCGGATCTCTCCTTCAATTCCTTCAGGGGGTTTTAGGGATTTCTTATGTTTTGTTTTATCTTTTCTTTTGAGATGTATTCTTTTATTATTATTATGAACTAAACCCTCAGATACCTGAGGGGGATGAAACTTAAGATGAATCTTGTTATCGTTAGCTGAACTATATGATAAATATTTAACTTGTTCGTAATTATGTGTTCTTAATTCTTGTGTTGATATTTCCGGGATATTAATTCAAGTATGATGTGCTTAGGTGGAGGAGCAAAAGTCCCTGCCTAAGAGTAGATCTAGCATTATCAAGCGGAGTTGATCGCGCCCCTAGAGATAGGGTGATGAGATTTTGTCGGATTAGGGTGAAACCTAATATGGGAGTCCATAGATCGAGTTAATGCAATTCTAGGGGTTTTAATTAGAAAGAGATTTCAATTAATCAACCTAGGGTAGACGTTAGTCGCCTCGAGAGAGGGATTAATATAACTTAGGAATCTTACGGATCAAGTCAAAGGAATACATCGTCTGGTTCATAGTTAGATAACAAGTGAAGTCTAGGTGGATTCTTCCTTGGGTGTCGTCTTAATCAATTGGTTTTTCCTCAAGTTATTTTCATAATTTCATTCTTCTTTGTCTTTGCATCTTTAGCTTAGTAGTTAGTAATTTTATATTAGATAAACAAATCCCTTAGTTCTTAGGCTAAATAATAAAAAAGAGAGTTAGTATTAGTACTTTTGGTTCCTTTGGGATTCAACATTCCGGTCTTGCCTAAACTATACTACTATTTGATAGGTGCGCTTGCCTCAAATCATTGTCATAGTTAGTTTCCAGGTTCGATCATTCTTTTTATAAATTTTAAGACTCTGACAGACACGATCAAATTTTTGGCACCATTGCCGGGGAACTAAAATATTAAGAACGCTCAATTTTTATTACTTTAGCCATTTATTTATTGCAATTTATTTTTATTTGTTTTTACTTTGCTAATTTTTCCTTTATTTACTTTTGGCAGATAATTTTGGTCTATAGAGAAGATGGCACTGAATAATTTTCAAGTCATGAGGACAACTCCTACTAAAGCAGCCAGTGTCTTTAACCTCGACGCAGTCACCATGCTATTAAATCAGGTAGAGATGTTACATAAAAAATTTGATGGTTTATACGGTTCTTCGCAGGTACACCCAGTAATGCAATTCTAAACCTCAAAATAATTTTTATAGTAACACTTATAATGCAGGTTGGAGGTACCATCCCAATTTCTCGTGGGATGATCAAAGTAGCCAAAGACCGGAACTTCCTCCAGACTTCCAATAACAGCCCTACCCACAGGAAAAGAAGCTGAACCTTGAAGAGATGCTAACAAATTTCATAGCAGCCTCAGAAACACGTTTCGAAAAGGTAGAAACAAAACTTGAAGTATTGTCACAGGAGTTCAAGGATCAAATCGGGCAACTTACTAAGCTGATCTCAGAACAACCACAAGAAAGCTTGCCTAGCAACATTGAAACTAACCCAAAAGAGCAAATTCAAGCCGTAACAATCCATGACAGTGAAGGATTAGTGGAATCTGACCTAAGGCAAGAGCCTATGGTAAGTGAAGGTAAGGTTGAGGTAAGCCATGATTTACCAAACCCGGTAATTACAGAGTACCAACACCGTGTGCCATATCCCGACGCTACAAAGAAAGACCACACAGGGGAACAACTCGGTAAGTCTCTTAAACTTTCAAAGAAATTTCATATTAACTTGCCGTTTCTTGAAGCTCTTTCGCAGATGCCAGATCCTAGACCTCGTGTCGATAAAGAAGAAATTCATGAGGAACGAAGGCTTTGGATCAATAAACTAGACGAATGGAAGACACACTTCAAGGAGAGACTAAAAACACACGAAGCAAAAATGAGGCAACTCCACGACGAACTTAATGAAGGGACAACCCAGCTTAAGATAGGAGATCAGGTACTCAAAATCCTCCCAGATGGAACAGTCGAGGTAACTATTTCTAAAATTAACACCTTTAAGGTAAACACTACTCGACTTGAACTTTATATTAATAACCGAATTGATCGCATGAGAAAGGATTTTCACCTCCTCAAACCACCATGATTATGTGAATGAGAGGTAAGTCTAGCTCAAGACTTTAAACAAGCGCTTCTCGGGAGGTAACCCGAGCACTAACTCTACTAATTAGTTTTGTTTGTTTCTTTTCGTATTTAGGCGTTGGTTTCCATACCCACACGGCCTTGCACACGACCGTGGCCGTGGCCGTGTGGGTACCACAAGAAGGAACACGGGCGTGAGATGCATCTCTATTTAAACCCCCTTTTTCCTTTCCTTTTCCTGGTATCTTTCTTCTTTCATTTTCCATTATTTACTTTTACTTTTATTTTTATTTTTATTTTTTATTTTCTTCTTATTCTTCATGCCATTTAGATTTAGCTTAGGATACAATAAAATCAGAATGGCTGCGTCGAGGATTCAATCTCAAACGGTTCGAGACACTTCCCCACGTTCACCTCCAATCCTATCCGGTTTCTTTTCATTGACTTCATCCAAAATTCAGGAAGTTTCACTTCTCCCCCCATCTTAGGATTTTATGATTATTTTGCTATTATCTATCTTTGTACATTGAGGGCAATGTACATCTTAAGTGTGTGGGGGGGTTTACCTATAGTGTTATTTGAAAATCACTGAATTATGCCTTGTTCTAAAGTAAGTGTCTCATATTATGATTAGAACGAAATTTCCCTGATTTATGATTTTTATTGATATGTTTTGGATTAAGTCTTTGATAATTGTGCATTGATAATTAAATTTGAAGGATACTAGAGAATCAAGCATGATAAGTCTATTTTTCAGAATTAATTTTTTTTTAGGTTGTGTACCCGAATTTGAATATTACTTTGAAGTTTGAAATTTACGAGGTTGACATCAAATACCCATAAAATTTTGTGAGATTTTGAGCCTTATAAAGCATACATTCTTTTTTGCTCACTTTTTATTATGAGTGTGTCAATATTGATTTGTTATTCTAGAACTTGCTTCGATTATACATGTTAAGACCACATCATTGATTTGATATACATAGATGATAAAGGCACCTAGGTTTTAACCCACTTACTCCACTAAAAAGCCTACCTTTATAATTAACCCCTAGTGAAACCCGTTGATCACTAACAACCCTTTTTACTGACTGACCGGCTAATATTAACCCAAAAACCTTTGTATTTGTTATCACCATTCCTTTTGACTACCCTTATATCGAGATTTGATTTGATTAGTTACCTAATTATATTATTTCAGTAGTTGAATTTATCCTTTATTATTTTACTTGTTCTTAAAAAAAACGAAGTATACTCAGTATTTGTTTTATGTGATTGAGCTTATACGAAAAATTCCAAATCTTGAAGAAAAAGCTCGTATTATTAGTTTCCAATTGATGTAATTATTCAGGATTAGTTCATTATTCTAGTTAGGTAATTTTTTAGGTTAGTTTCTATTCTAACCTTCTAATTCAGCCTTGATCCACACCTTAACCCAAGCCCCGTTACAACCCTGTTAAAGACCTTTTGATTTGTGTATCATCTCATTTTACAGTGGTGGAGATTTGATTTTTAGGCAAGCCTATGGGATTAACTCTTCATGTTTGACTTTTGAGTGCTTAAATTCTGAATCTTAAACACTTCGAGTGATTTGAATGAATCTTTAGTGAGGATGTCAATTCTTGTTGGTTTCGAATCAGAGGTAATTATTTAGGTAAGGGGAAACACCTAAAGTTTTCAGGGCTATATATGTATGACTTTAATTGTTTGAATCCTTAGGACCCTTTGAATTGAATTGTCCATGTATGAATTATCTTTGAATTATGATGAGGCATTATTGATGAACATTATGAATCGAGGAAGTTTGTTTTAATTATAAGTTGAGAATTTTGCTTGAGGACAAGCAAAAGCTTAAGTGTGGGGGTATTTGATAAACCGTAAAAGTAACATATTTTAGGCCCACATTTAGCATGCTTTTGGATGATTAAGCCTTGAATTGTGTAATTTGGTGCTCTTAATCTTTTGTTTTCATGTTTCATACCCAGGAGAGCACCGGATGATGAAAAGAAAGGAAAACGGGCCCAAAACAGAGTAAATGGGCCATATCACGAAATCTACACGGCCTGGGCCCAAGACCACACGGTCGTGCCCCACTTGACAGTCTTGAACACGGCCTGGCCACGATTCACACGGGCGTGTGCCATGGGCGTTTCCCTGTTGCGGCCAAGAGGAGTTTTACACAGATTAGGATACTTGAAGGCAAAGAAACACAATCCAAAGCCTATTCAAACACCCTAATAGGAATTCTACTTGGATTAGGATACTTAGGGACCAAGTAAAGCATCTCAAAGCCTATATAAACACCTAAGGGGGAACTTAAGCGGGGAGTTCGGCAGAAGCCCTCTGTCGGGGCGGTTAGCTAGGCCAAGGAGCCGAGCTAGAAAGGTCAGATTTGTGGAGATTTACTCGAAGATAGCTAGTTGATTCATCTCAAGAAGCCAGAATTATACTCAAGACGGCGGATCTCTCCTTCAATTCCTTCAGGGGGTTTTAGGGATTTCTTATGTTTTGTTTTATTTTTTCTTTTGAGATGTATCATTTTATTATTATTATGAACTAAACCCTCAGATACCTGAGGGGGATAAAACCTAAGATGAATCTTGTTATCGTTAGCTAAACTATATGATAAATATTTAACTTGTTCTTAATTATGTGTTCTTAATTCTTGTGTTGATATTTCCGGGATATTAATTCAAGTATGATGTGCTTAGGTGGAGGAGCAAAAGTCCCTGCCTAAGAGTAGATCTAGCATTATTAAGCGGAGTTGATCGCGCGCCTAGAGATAGGGTGACGAGTTTTTTTCGGATTAGGGTGAAACCTAATATGGGAGTCCATAGATCGAGTTAATGCAATTCTAGGGGTTTTAATTAGAAAGAGATTTCAATTAATCAACCTAGGGTTAGACGTTAGTCGCCTCGAGAGAGGGATTAATATAACTTAGGGAATCTTACAGATCAAGTCAAGTGAATACATCGTCTGGTTCAGAGTTAGATAACAAGTGAAGTCTAGGTGGATTCTTCCTTGGGTGTCGTCTTAATAAATTGGTTTTTCCTCAAGTTATTTTCATAAATTTATTTTTCTTTGTCTTTACATCTTTAGCTTAGTAGTTAGTAATTTTAGATTAGATAAACAAATCCCTTAATTCTTAGGCTAAATAATAAAAAGAGAGTTAGTATTAGTACTTTTGGTTCCTTTGGGATTCGACATTCCGGTCTTGCCTAAACTATACTACTGTTCGATAGGTGTGCTTGCCTCAAATAGTTGTCATAGTTAGTTTCCAGGTTCGATCATTCTTTTTATAAATTTTAAGACTCTAACAGACACGATCAATGACGTAGTTCATAAAACATGGGTATTTCTCTTGTCGATAGGCATAGCGCTCACAGTCTTTACGTACAGACTTGTTGCGAGTAACTAGGTAGATAACCCACTACGTGGATAGATACATCACAGATTAACTAGGTGAACAGTCTTGCAGACTCTCACATGTGGATTCTTAAATGTGGATTTATACATGCAGATTCATAGATGCGAATCCATAAGTGTTGATTTATAGATGCAGATTTGTACAAGTGGATTCATAGATGTGGATCCATAAATGCGAATAAATACATGTGGATTTATAGATGTGGATTTATAAATACAGATTCATAGATGCGGATTGTCCTAAGACTTTCATATGGCGGAGTCCTGCGTATAGCTTAAACATGAAAACTTTAGGACATGTCCAGCGGACTATCTTAGCTTGCATATGCCCACGGCCATAAGACTTTCATACATACATAAGGCTTAAAGCCTTAGACTCCGCAAAGTCTCATATTTGAGAAGAACCCTCGTAGGGTTATCATATACTTGTGCACATATATCTCCGTACAATCCATCCAAACCGTAAAGCCAAATAACATGCATCACTTCAACTATCGTTATCTACTTTGTAACACCCTTTACCCGTATCCGTCGCCGGATTAGGGTTACGAGGTATTACTTAACTAACCACCAAGTCCATTCATTCACATAAATCATAATACATAAATAATAATATCACAATAAGCAAGTCATCTCAAAAATAATTTGCATTATTTAAAAATAATAATAATAATAAGAAATTCCATTCAAATCACAAAGTACTATTCATTTGGTCTTTTTAACTAGCATGGCCGAATAGGTATGTTTGTTCTTAATCAACTTGTACAATTCAACTAATATCACTTATTAATCCTCATGCATATCATATATAAATGATTACTATAATAGGTTATCTTAAAGTGACTCCAAAATAAAATAACACCATAGCTGAATATTTTAAATGAGCACACTACAAATATATTCATTCATATACCACACTCAATATTCACATACATAGTGTATGACTTATTCCTTTCATGACCTGTCTCTTAACTACTTATAAAATTAAGCAAAAATATATTCATAAATCCAAAGTATACCATATACCTTATTCAAACAAATTCATAATATAAGTATCACATATAGCCTAATTTAAAATATCTTACAAGTTAAGATTTTAAGTCATATAACAAACATTTATATGCAGCTTATAGGTAACATACCTTTCGAAATCTCATCAAAAACACAAGCATACCACATCAAGTTTATAATGAACCGAATATGCATACTCATATTCATAACATCTCAAAGCATATTTAACCAATTCAAGCATAGAAGCAAAGGCATTTTCGAATGACATTTAAATACATACACATTTACATCATTTGAAATCTAAACAAAATAGTTTAGCTTATACATGCCATAGACTTTAAATTCATTCACAAAAAGGTACCAAAATATAGTGGATAGTGTGATTGACTTGACGATGATCCCCGAACTTGAGCTAAAACTCTGAAATCTATAAAATAGACAAATTAAACACATAGAGTAAGCTTACATAGCTTAGTAAGTTTTTAAGCAATGGTAAAAATATGCAACTAACTAATATACAATTTAATTAATCCAATAAACTCAATAATAAATTCATGAATACATTATGCAAATCAAATCACCATTCGTCATCCACCATATCTAATATATCTCAAATATCGAATATTCAAATACTATATACCCTTTTCGAACAAGTTCAAGGTTTAATAATCACATCTCAGTTCTATATTTTCTTAACAAAGACAACTTACCTCACTAATACCTGATTATTAAGCTACCTTGCAACGCTTACTCATGTATCGTATCTCATTATTCTCCCTTCAACAGTTTGTCTCCAAAGTCTCTGTAATCCCACACACACAGTGCCAATTTAGTAACGTATCGCACACATAGTGCCGTTACTTGAGAAAGAGTACACATAGTACCATTTAACAGTAATGTATCTCACACATAGTGCCATTACTTATTAATCTGCACACATAGTACCATTTAACAGTAATGTATCGCACACATAGTGCCATTACTTATTAATCCACACACATAGTGCCATTTAACCCATTACGCACACACAGTGCTCGGTACTTTAGTTCGCACACTTAGTGCCTTTTTAACAGACATTTTCTTTGCTCTTCAATACATTTACTATTCCATTACCATTCATACATACTCAATTAATCTCCTTCAAATACTAACACATTCGGCATACTCAATTTACATATTTCTATTCATACCATACATATATCTATCAACAACTCAATTGCCTTTTTCACTTACCATTACATCCGGCAAGTTCAAACATATACATGCACAAACATCCAATTATTCAATTACCATCACTACTCACTTTCCATTTCCATATATATATACAAATCTATTCCTTAACACAAAAACACATAAATTTAGCCAACTCATATATTCGATAGTTATACATATATACTCATATGTACCAACTCACATTCGGATATTATATACATATCCCATTTTATTTCATGATACATTCGGCAATAAGAGAATTAAAATGATTACATTTTATATCCATATGTACATTAGTATACAATTAAACTCATTTCATCCAACTGCTTAAAAACTTACCTCGGAATTTGTCGGATTAAGGTTTCCCGACTACTCGTTCAATTTCGCCTTTCCCCGATCCAATCCCGTTTCTTTATGTTCTTGATCTAATTTTTCCAAATTGAACTCATTCAAATACATTTTCATTCAAATTTAATCCAAAAACACATAATTATGCAAATTACCATTTTACCCCTAACATTTAAAATTTTTACAATTTAGTCCCTACTACATAACTCACAAATTACTCAAAATTTGACTACCATCCTTTAGGGTCGAATCTTCATAAGGGTTATATGAGTCCATATATTTCATAAATTTCTTAATTTAACCCTCCAAGATAATATTTTCACAAATTAATCCTTAATTAGCTACATTCACCAAAGACTCAAGAATAAGATATGTTCATCTAGCTCAAATCTCTCATTTAATACTAAAAATCATCATAAAACTCAACTTATCATCAATTGCATAACTCACATACATGACCAATACACAAAATTAATACTTGGGCTTGATAGTAGGATAAACAAAAATCTCAAAAATATGAAAATCATCAAAAATCCAAAGTAAACACATACCTAATTTTTCTTGTAAATGGTCGAATATGGAAGAGCTTAAGTTCTTCCTTTTTCTCTTGAGTTTCGGTGATGGGAAGAGAAAGTGATGAGCATGCAATGGCTATCTATTTTTTTCTTTTATGTTTTATTATAATATGATTTTTACATAATATGTGTATTATTATTATCATTACTTAATATATTAAACTATTAGTAAAATACTTAGTGGATGCATGTTGCCGTCCCACTACATACAAAAAGGGAAATTTGCAAGTTTAAATACTCATTCAAAAGGAGACCATTCAATTTAACCACTTAATTTAATAAATGGCTACCTTTCCCCCTTTTTCGGTTTAGTCCTTTAACTTAAAATAAATACCCGAACAAGCAAATTAACCTACAATATTTTAACACATGCTCCAACACATAACATAGATATCAAATAAAATATAAAAAATATTTTTCTAACTCGGATTCGTGGTCCCGAAACCACCGTGCCGATTAGGGTCATAATCAGGCTGTTACATACTCCACATACCTCTTTACTTCACATATATCGTATTAGCGTCAACAATTCAACCAATTCATTCTACTTGCTAGTACACACTGAATATGATGACATTTATTACATATGTTCATGTTTACAACCATACACTTTTGTAACTAATGATCCTCACCACAGCACTCACACGTATATTATCCCAACACAATTAAATCCTATAGCAACCCACATAGTAAGGTAACATTATGAATGACATCTACAAGTATGAGTGTAGGAACTCACCAGCAAAATACCTCGAAGCTAATGTTACTTACACCTGCTTAGCTTTTCCCTTATCACCTGGGCCTCCTCTTTCTTGGTTAGCTAAACATAGCAACCAAATAACAATCAAAATAGAGGCATTCATATGTAAGACAACCATAATTCATTAGCATGTAGAGAAATTTTAAAGGTTAATTACGACTTTAAATCATCATAGTCCAAAATCGATGAATTATACCAAAATCCATAAGTTTTTCTTCCTTCTTCAATCAAAAGCTATGAAATAGATAAAAATATTACCAAATTGCTAAATTCTCAATTTCTCAAGCTAACACGTTAGTTTCTCCCCACAAGTCCTAAACTCTTTCTTCTTTTCTCGCTTTCAAAATGAATCAAAGAAGAAAATGGAATAAAGGAAGATGAATGCAAGAATGAGAGAACACTCAAATGAAAATGTTGATTCTCCTATATATATATATGACCCTCCAGCTTATGATCACTAAAACCAATTCATTCAGCCTAGCATTTAATATCCATAATTATAATGTTTCCCACTTAGAAACGTTTAGTTCTAATGCAACAAACTAAAATTGAAATTTGACTATCTATCATTCAATCCATAAGACCCACTTAATCACACTAGAGCCGACTAAATCTGAAGTTTTCTAATTAGATACCCAAGAGTATAGTTAGATTAGATTTGAAATTTATTTATTTAACCCAGAACTTTTTTTCAAAAGTGACCCCACAAAACTTTTAACATCACCAAGTGTGACATGCACCCTATTGATCACATAGGTAGCTGTGTTAATAGCCTTATCCCAGAACTTGGGAGGAACACCTTTACTGTTTAGCATGACTCTAGCCATCTCTTGCACTGACTTGTTCTTTCTTTTTACAACTCCATTCTATTGTAAAATTTTGGAGTAGAAAACTCATGTTTGATTCATTCATCCTTATAGTAAATAGCTAAATCTTCATTCTCAAACTCCCTTCCATGGTCACTTATTATCCTTATGATCGTTCCAATAATTTGACCCTTTTTCATTCATCAAGGTTTTACACAGCTTTCTGAAGACTTTAAATACATCAGACTTGTTTCTACGGAATCTCACCCAAGTAAATCTCGAGTAGTCATCTACACAAACTCCACATTTTATAATGCAAAATGACATGAATGTGCAGTAATTAAATTTTTCCCGGATCATAGAAATACAAACCAAATTTTGAGTCACCTGTCGACAACTTTCATTTTTCCTTTCCCTCTCGAAGATTTCGCATCGACGTTATCTAAATATAATCACAAAGCATATAACATCATCAATTACAATTTATTCAATTTAGTTCCTAAACTCGTGACAAACATAACTTTCGATCTAGAGCTTCGGATTAAAACTAGATTTCACATATATTCATTAGGGACCTCATATTTTCTATTCTTACTTAAATTTCATAACAGTTTTTCATTTTATTCAATTTGGTCTCTATGCACGAAATCAACAATTAAGCTTTACAATTTAATCCTTTTATTAAACTAAGCTTAATTTCTATCAATTTCACACCTAATTCTTCAAGAAATAAACAATGAAAACTTCCTAAAACTTTAGTAGTTTTAAAAATTGGTACATGGGCTAGCTAAATTAAGTTATCATGATTTGATTTTCATAAAAATCAAAGTAAAATTGTTAGGGGCTTACTTGAATTAAAGGTTGAACACCTTAAAACCTAAAAATGGCATCCTCCCTCTTGATTTCTTTGCTTTAGTCGGTTGGAGAAGATGATATTTCATCTCTCCTTCCACTAATTTCACATATATACTTAGATTAAAGGTTAATTAGCTTAATTAATTATATTTTATCTTAATTAATACTATTTTACTTAATTAATCAACATATATCATTACCGTCCACTATCTCATAATTATAAAGGTTTTAATTACCACTTTAGTCCTTTAGCTAATTGCAATTTAAGTCTCCAAGTAATTTTCTAATTAAAAATTTATAGCGATTAAATTTTTATAATTTAATCCTTGAATCTTAATTAATTATAATTTCGACTAAATTACTTATCTAAATTTCAATTCATCTATACACTAATTCTGTAACTATTTTTATTTAATATTTATAAATTCAATTTATAAAACTAAAATTTCAAAACTACATTTTTCGATGACACTAGATTTAATTCGTTACAAAATTCCCTGCATCTATTAACCTATTGTACCTTGTTTAGTACTTTATCTTAATTAATGCTCCTTATTGACCATACTTTCCATTGAGTACTCCAATGCCAATGTCTTTATTTACAATTAATGCTATAGATTTGGTGGTTGAGACTCGAATCCATCTTCCTTCCATCTCATTTGCGAGCGCATGCATCTCCGTCTTTTCTTCTAACCTAAATTGGCTTCTCTTTCCTTATTAACCATTCTTTTCGTGTGCTACTATTATAGTTTTCCAAGTATCATTACAGGAATATATTAAGGGTTAATTTGTAATTCACGTTTTATTTTAAAAAATAAATAAATTTATTTATTTACATTAAATTAAAATGTAAGTTAATTTTTTATTTAGAATTCATTTAT
The DNA here is from genome assembly GCA_005393395.2 of Gossypium australe. Classification (NCBI taxonomy): domain Eukaryota; kingdom Viridiplantae; phylum Streptophyta; class Magnoliopsida; order Malvales; family Malvaceae; genus Gossypium; species Gossypium australe. Next base: position 4,544,743 of record CM016620.1, on the reverse strand, counting down.
ATGTACTATTAAAATGTAATTCACTCTTAATGCAAAGACCTTCCTTTTCTTTTGCGAATGGGCATTGCTCTCACCCAGGGGCCATATTTCGTATTCCTCTTGTATTTTGCCTTAAAATTTCTCTCCCCGTCGAAGTAATAACAAAACTCTAGTATTCTTTCATATTTAAAGGTGACCTTTATGGAGGGATTATCCTTCCACCTAAGATTGAAGCTTGTTATTTGGAGACTCATCAACTTTAATAGCAACTTCTAATATCATGATACCGTTCCATTTAATTTCTTCTCCATCTCTGAAATTTATTTTGATGAGTTGTCCATGACAGACCAATTAGGTCCTTGTATGATGATCCTTTTTAGTCCTCTTAGCTAAAGACAAAAAGAAAGATATTCCTTTCTAATTCGTGTGCCTTAAGAGGACCTTGCATGGGACAAGCTTTAGTGGCAACTAATCTTTCATTTATTTCTTCATCTTCTGTAATTCAAGGACTTAAAGGTTGTCACTAATGTCATCTTGTGGGTCTATAACCACTTCATTATCATTTTCACCTCTCACCATTAAAGTGCATTTTCTACCTTAACGAGACAACTTCCACTCTTGTGTGGATATTAAATGAACCTGAGAAGACCTAGTAAACAATAAATATTTTCTTTGCAGTTAAAAAACGAAGCTAGTACTATGGAAATAAACCTGAAACAATGCATTCAAATGATTCTTCTCTTGGGTAGTGGTTTGAGGAATGAGGTCACTGGGACTTTAGATTGGAAATTAGAAGGGAGAACTCTAGCTCTAGGGAGTTCTACTCAAAATGAGAGAACAGAAAAAGTTTCTCTCCACTATTCTCTAATTCCTTTTTTAATGTTTTCATACTCATGTTGTTTTATAATGAGATAATATTATTTTTCTAACTTAAATTCGGTAATTAAGTTTATTTTGGTATTTATATTTTTTTCTTTATTTTGACACTTGAAATTGACAATTAGGTCCATTTTGATATTTGAACTTAAAAATATAAACATTTGATTATATGACACTTTAAGATTATGCCACATCATTACTTGAAAATTAAAAAAATATATACAAAATTTCAGGTGATTTTTTATTCAATTTCGAATTGTCAGATTTATTGTTTAAATAACATGACCAATGATTGAACAGGTTAATCCATTGGTTCCCAATTCAATGAGTTCAATTGATTTGACAGTTAGACCAACAATATTTCAAGGTTTCTAGAACTTGTTAGTCCACTCATTTGCTAGTTTAATTGGTTCAACCGGTCCATCCAATTTGATTAAATATATCATTAAAAATTTATAAAAAAATATTAAAGATCCAGTTTGGTCGGCCCAACCACCCAATTCAACTGATTATTAGCTCAATTAAATTGGTCTGTACTGATTCCCAGGTCAACCGGTTTAGTTCCGTTCTTCGGATCAATACCTCGGCCAGTTCTTGCTCAGATCAATAAGTCTGATCCAATTCAAACAACCTTGCAATAACTAAATAAATAATTAAAAATTCATAAAAATCTAAAAATAATTGAAAAAAATAAAAATATTAATTTGGTTCAACCTGTTCAACTATCAATTTTCGTCCTAGTTTTTTATTTTTACCAATTTCAAGCAGTTTTCAAGTCAATCGGCTCAATTCCTTTGTTTGAAATTTATATCGATCAATTCTTAATTCGTTTGATTTGGTCCTATTCTTGTAACATTGGTCACATCATCAAATTTTGATAGAGTCCAAGTTTAAAGACCAAAATAGATTTAATTGTTAAGTTCAAGGATCAAAGTGAATAAAAAAGAAATACTACCAAAGTGAATCTAATTGCTAAGTTTAAAGGCAAAAAATTATATTATCCTTTTGAAATTAAAAAAAAAATAGAGTGTGAAATAGATATATAGTTTTGAAGAAATCAATTAAACCTATGAAAATGATGAAAAAAACTAAAGAATTAAACTGATTAACGTTAAAATTTTCGGTTCAACAATAACTCATTAAATAAAAAATATTAAATAAATTAATAGATGACATAATAATTTATTTGACCCTTCAACTTTCTAAAAAAGTCAGTTTAACCCTCCATTTAATTTTTCGTCTCTTTTAGCCTTTGAACTTGAATTTTTTGTTAAATCATCTCAAATGGGATGAAAAATTTAATACTTGTTAACTTTGCTGACATAGCATACACGTGGATTGTCATGTGGATGATATGTCAGCATTTAATTAATTTTTTACAATTTAAAATTATTTAAAAAGTACATTTTTAATAATTTTTAACACTTTTAATGATTTTTAATTTTTAAAAAGATTATAAGTTTTTTTAATTCTAAAAAATAATTAAATTCTGATGTGTCATATTTGTGGCAATTTATGCGTATGACACATCAACACAAAGTTAAAAGAACATTAATTTTTCCAGCCATTTTGAGGTGATTTGATAAAAAACACTTAAGAGCTAAGAAAAGGAAAAAATTAAATAGAGGGCTAAAATTATTCTTTTTTTTTTGTGTAAAATTAGAGAACCAAATACACCATTATGCTTTAATAAATTGTGAAGTTTTATTAAATTTTAAAGATAAATTGATTAACCCTTGTAAAATAAAATCAATTAACCAAGTACTTTTTCAATACTTTCAAGTCTAAACCCACATAACCCAATCCTACAATCAATAGTAATTTAATAATTCACTTTTGAAAAAATCTAGTTAGTTTGCCATAAGATCAACAAGACTATCCAAACACGTATTTAATTAGACACAAGATTGAACAACAAGACTATCCAAACACGTATTTAATTAGACACAAGATTGAACAAACAATAAAATAAAAATGAAAAACTAAAAAAGTAAAAAGAGATTTACACACAATCGTTTGTTAATATAATCTGAAAACAATCTTACTTTACGAAGTTTCACTATTTGAATGGTTTCATTCAACAATTGATCTAACTCCCTATTAATTAAAGCCCAATCTATAACAACATAAAGAAATAAATGCAGTGCCAATAACTAACCCCAACTTATTAAAACCACTCACTCAGAACCTCACTTACAAACGTTCAACATCTTATAAAGAATGTCTATTAATAGAGTGTGAAAATACAAAAGAAAATAACAAAGATAGTTTAATCAAATCAGCACTGCACTCCTTTAATCATGCATCTTCACAGGAGATAATCTCTCTCCTTTTCTCTTTTTGCTTGCTGCTTGTGTTCTTTTCGAACTGTTTGAACACTTAACTGAACATCTACCTAAACAATAACTTGGGTAAAGAGCAAATCAAAAGTTTTTACAACTTTTTGTTCCCATCAATCCTTTCTTTTCCATTTTATTTTCTTTCTCTTTTTCCGTTCAATCGGTCCTTTTCTTTCTCCAAGTCTCCTAAAAAATCATTTTGTGACACGTGACAAATTTTAACTAAACAATTCAAAAATGTTAAATATTATTTCCTTTATTTTTTTAAAACTATAAACACATTCACCTCTTTTGTTCTTTACTAAGAACTCTGGTAATGGAAATTTTAAAAATTTGTCAAAAAAACTCTCATCCTAACCCTATTTTCGACCACAAAACCCAAATTTCGATGAGTTTCTTTTTTGTTTTTAAACCTTGATTTTGATTTCTTTCTCACCTCAATTCAAAACTTATGTATTATTTTTCTTAAAAATAACCCATCAAAAAATTGATCAAAACCCTATTTTTGGTGACAAAACTCGAATTTAGGCGAGTTTCTTTTACATTTTTAAACCTCAATTTTGATTCCTTTCTCACATTGATACAAAATCTATGTATTACTTTTCTTAAAAATAACCCATCAAAACTCATCCAAACCCAATTTGCAGTGACAAAACCCAAATTTCAATGAGCTTCTTTTCCATTTTAAACCTCCCATTAACTCTGTTAAAAATAAGGTAAAATCACAAATTTAACCTCTCAATCATTGCAGTTTTGTTAATTTGGCCCTACTCTTTTTTATTTTTGCTTTAATTATTAGAAATTTTAGAAATATATATATAAAAATTACAAAATTTTCCCATATGTGCAAACAAATTGAAGATTAATGTTAGACTATTATTAGATTAGGGTTTACTTTCAAATTAATAGGATATTAATTAGGTGATTATTATATATATTAAAATAAAATAGAAAGATAAATTGCAAAAAATGGAAAAAAATTAAAATGGAAAATCAAATTCAGAACTCAAAATTGAAGTTGAAGTTAGGTTTGGGTGTGAAATTGGGTTTGGCTAGCTTGGAAGTAAATATGAAAATTTTGGTTTTAAAAGGGGACTTTGAATTTGGTTTATAAAAGAGAGAGGGAGACGAAAAGTTAAAGGACATTCTAAATAAATACACATTCTTTTACTAAAAATCTCTTTTCACTCTTTTTTCCTTTTTGGTTTGCACGTCCTTATTTCATTGAGCACACACACAAAAAAACATTCAAGTAAAGTTCTTGATTTTTTTTTCAAAAATCAGAAACAATAATTAAAAATTTATTTTTCACAAAAATGAGAGAATAGCTTTATTTCCATTATTCTTTCTAGGTTTGGATTTTTTGGAAAAAAGGGAGTGAAGGCTTTGTTTGTTAGTTTTCATTACTAAGGGAAGCCTTCATTATTAGGGGAAGCCATGAGATTTGAAGGAATATGAAAAAATAAAGTAGGAAGAGTTCAAGAGTAGAAAGAGAGGGATTTTTTTTCTAAGTTTATTATTAAGAAAATTAGTTTTTCAAGCGTAAGAATAAGCTCAAATTAATTGAATAATGGTTTCTAATCTAGTGGTGGTTAATATTAAGTTTCATTTTTTTTCTATAATCTTTCAATAATTAAAGCAAAAATAAAAAGAGTAGGGTCAAATTGACAAAAGCTGTAAGGGTTGAGGGGCTAGATTTGTGATTGCACCTAATTTTCTAATAGAGTTAACAAAAAAAAAGTTAACAGTTCGACTAAAAGTAAGCAAATTGAAAAGTAAAAGGACTAATTATGAGAAAAAAAAGTAAAGGAACTAAATTCACACAAATTGATAAGTACATGGACTATGCTTAGAATTTAACCAATAGTTAATGTTGGGAAGAAGTTGAGAAGAAAAAAATGATAAGAAGATTGCAAAGAAAAGTAATCTAACAAGTAAAAAAACACATTAAAAGAGGTGAGAGTTTGTAAAAAAATTGAAAATTCTTGTGAATTTTTTATATTTTAATTTAAAAGTGCCATACGCGACAAACGATTCATTAAGAAAATTTTTTCTAACGGTTGAGATAAATTAGATATTGAAATATAATTTAGGTATCATTTATGACAAAAAAAAAATTAAGTATCAAGTTGAGGAAAAAATATAATTTAGGTATAATTTTATAATTTAAACCTTTTTAAAATAAAATTATTATTAGTTGTTTTTAGGAGTTTTAGCAAATATTATTTAGTAAACGTATTTTTCAATGTTACGAGTATCATACTAGTGGACATAATGGTTTTGTTTGAAGACTAATACATACAATTTTATATTTTAAAATATTGTATATATAGATATATATTTGATAACATGTTAATTTGCATGACTTTTTGTGTTTAATTCGGTTAATTTTTAAATCGATTCCTGCTGAATTGCTGCTTTTATATTTTAATCTTGTTAGGGATGCAACTGAGATGTTATGAGTCAAAAACGAGCAGAAAAGAACCAAATTGAAACACAGTCAATAAAGTGAGACCGAATAAAAAAATGTGAAAAAAGCCAATGACTCATCAGATTTTTTTTCGACTTTGTAAAAGCCAAAATTAGAAAAAAACTAATTTTATTTTTATTTAATTTTAATTATATGTTGCAGTGATTAAAGCCAAATTTAGTAAATATCATATATATATATATATAAATAGGGCTTTACCGTACTTTAGAAAGACACATTACATTTTCCATTTGATTTCCATTTGAAATTAAATAGAATTAATTTTTTCTTCCAAAGTTGGTGCGTAATTAGCATACTACTGTTTCATTTTCATTTCTTTGTCCTTTACCAAAATTTGTCTAATTGCCTTTCAAACCATTCCCTTCCCAATTTCCTACATTATCATCAAATCACCTTTCAAAACCTATGAAGCATGATTAAATCCATGTATCGCTAAATTCCATCTTAGCTTTAGGTCGGTGTTCTTTCCTGTCGGGAATCGTGAGATATGTATCCATACTAAAAATCCTTCCAATCGGTATTCACATTTTTCCTAAGTATTGGGATTGACAACTCATCCCTTAAAATTAACTCGATTTCAAGTAAAAAAGCGCACATTGGGTTGGAGTCGTGTTTGTTGACAGTTGGAGAAACGAGTCGGTCGTGTTGAATTCGGATCTTCGAGAACAAATCAAGGAGGAAATGATCGGGTTTAAACAACCCACGCGGTTGAGGCCGTTAATTCGAGTTGGGTTCTTCAAAGCATAAGGCTGCCAGAATCTTGAATCGGAAATACATGTATCTCGGTTAGATAATCGACAAGGGTTGGTTTGCAGGTTGTACTGGGACCAGCTACGAGAGGAAGAATTGTTGGTTAGGACATTCTTAATTGCTATAACTAGCTTATTGTTTGGAGGTGAAAATTAATTTTTAAGGATCGATTCAAAAATCCGGAATCCACCGAGTCTAGGGCTAAGGCTTATTATCTTTGATTACTAAATCCAAATTTAATTTCTAATTTATTTAATTATTTAGTTTCTAAACATTTCAAAGCTCTCCTGATTTATTTGTTTATTTTTCAGTAGGTCCGTTTGGAGTCATGGGCACGACTATAGCCACGACTATCGACACGACAGAAATTCTGATCACAAGTCAAACGCGAAAGTTGATTATAACACCAATCCATGTGGACTCAACCTTACTACTACTCTTTACTACTATTTAGAGTTATTTTGTAGGAATTATTTTTTGTGGTTTTGATGCCTATCAATATTTATATTATAATTTCTAGTTTTTAATAAAATCACATTTTAATACACACAAATATACCTAAATTACATACGTAAATATGTTTATATATAAATATAAATTTTAAAATTATTAACTATTTATATACTTTAATTTAATGATCATATTTTAAGTTTTAATGTAGTAAAAAATAAAAATAATTTAAAAATATTTTTTAAAAAAATATTAAAATTTTGTATCAATCAATAAAGATAAATATTGATTGAAACAAATCGAAACACATTGTAAAAACATAAATCATTAAATTTTAATTTAAAAAACTTAAATTATTTGATATTAGTTTAAAATCGAAATAATATATTAACCATCATATTTTATTTACTTGTCATATTAACTACACTTACACTAAAAAGAATTTGGATAGAGAAAAAATAGAATCGATCACATGGAATTGCGTGTTGAGACATGCGCATGAAGGCCCACATTGTTGGCTCAAAAACACATACTTTTCCGTCAGCCCATTTTAGATAACCCAAATTGGAAATATAATTAATAAGCTAAATTTTGATACGATTTTTGTTATCACTCATACTCCTAACCTTTAAAATGGGAGATAATATATATATTTAAGCCCGATAAAACACTCGTCCCTTTAATAACTGTAACAATAATTATATCAATTAAATTAAATTTCAATCAATATTAATAAGTTAAATTTGATTATTTGTATAATCATATTTAAAAAGTTATATAACAAATAAATTTCGAGACATTCATATAAGAATGATAATAGATCGAGGTGAGAGTGGATATTACTTTTATCTACCTCTGTTTTACTTTTGCATGAAGTAGAAATCATCCAACTCTCTATAAATGTTGGTTGCATTAGTTGCATCAATAATTCTTAGATTATAGTACACTTATGATATAGGTGAAAATTTTATGTAATAAATTTAAAAATTGATATAACAATTAAATATCACTTTGATTGAAATGGTAAAGTTGAAATATTAAAAATCATAATGTTTTGGATTCTCAATTATGTGCATAACTTTTTCAAGTACGTCATCATATTTCAGTTCAATTTACAGTCTTTTTCATACTAATTTTTTATTTTTGGATTTATTTTGATAAAATGAGCTTCGGTTTATGCATTTTAGATATTATTTGGTAAATTTTTGAAGTTTATTTCTAAAAAAATAGTTCAAAAATTACAATCAAGTCAACAATTCAATTTCAATATAATAGTTCAAAAATTCAAGTCCAACAATCAAACTTACAAAATTCTAAAAAGAAGATGTTAAAGCAGAAAAAATAACACAATCAGGTCAATAAAGCACAAGAGTAGCAATTTCAATATACTCCCCCTTTTTGTGCAAAAGATTGCCAAATTACTGATCCTGAGGGAGTGCAAGCAAGTCATTACTCAATGCTCTCTTACGATCCCTAATTTTCTAGATCACCTTGATTACAACTTGTAGCCTAGCAATAATACAATTGTGAAACTCAGTAGATGAAGTGATTATTGGAAAAAAAATCCGGTTTGAAAATGATTTTCTTGCACAACAAAAAATTAAAATTTTGAAAACTGACTCGGTTTGTGATATTTATAACAATAAACCTGAACCGAATTTGTACCTGTGCTTTCTGCTTAGCAGATGTTCGTTGTTCCTGGCTTTCAACCAAACAATCTTCTCTGCTATTCTCGTACCACAAATTGGTTCGAGTGTGGGCTCGAGCCAATTGAATTGAAACATAAAACTAGAAAAAGGTTTCTCTCCTTTTGGGGTGAAAATGAAAATTCTCTCTTCTTAATAGAAACCAGTAGAATTATTATTCCAAAAAAATATATGTAATAGTTGAGAAGAAATTCTCTCTACTTTTCGGCAGTGTAACGCCCCAAAATTTCTAATTTCTTTACTTTGAAAATATGGCACAAATATTTGTCAGCTTTAGTAGCTATGTGTTCTGGGAGTGTTTGGGAGGTCCCAAGTTCAAGCCTTCACTTGGGCAAATTTTGGTATTTTGAATCAATTAAGCCTTACTCTTGTTCAATAGGCTTTTATTTGATTGTTGATAAAAATATATCAGAATGGGCTTGCTGTCTGGTGGTTAAGTGGAGTGTTGGAGTGTTGGAGGTTAGGTCATGTGTTCAATTCTTTGTGATGGCGTGGAGACATTATTTTTGCTCCAATTTCGGCTAAGAGTTGTGTTGGGACAAAATTCTAAGTAGTTGTGCTTTAGTGGGTTAATAAAGAGTGATTTTAGGAGATAATTAGGGAGAGGTTATCAGAAAATAATCTGATTATCTTTTTGTTGCAAAAAAAGAGAGTAGAGTTTCGGTTTCTCTCCAATTCCCCAAACTTTTTCTGACGTTTTCTTCTTCTTCTTCTTCTTTTTCCCTCATCTGCCGATTCTTTCCCCTAGTTGCTGCCAAAATTTCCATTATTTTTTACCTTTCTGTTTCTTTCTTTTTTTTTTTTCCAATTGATTCGATTGTTCATCGCTGGTTGTGCGTGTTCGGTAAGTAACGGTTTTGTCTATTGTTAATCATTCTTGGTTAATCTCTAAAAAGGGGATTCCTTTTAGTGTTTAGGAGTTAATCAAGGGGCTAGTGGTTTTGAATCAATGCTGTGATTGTGCGAAGTCGTGGTTACTCAAGTGAGGTAAGGGTTTTTCTAGGTTTTTAGTCGAGTTCCTTTCGAAATTGGTTGATTAAAAATGAATTAAGTGATTAATCTAGAGATATGTTGGTCGATTCTTAGGTTCTGGAGGCTTAGGAGTGCTTACACATCAGAAACGATACCAGGTGTGTACCCGAAACGAAGAAAATGGGATTCGGTGAAAAACTGAAATTGCTTGCTGTCGAGAAATAAGAGAAAATGATGCGAAAAATTGTAGAGAAAGGAAATAAGGGTGTTATAAACTTGGAAATCAACATTTTGCACTAAAATAGTTTTGAACAGCAGCAGTAGTCTAACTTTGAATAATCATAAAAAAATAGTGGGAATTTATTTAGAGGTTGAATAAAATATGAAATTAAATTTTATTGAGTCTAGTTTTTCATGGAAGAAATAATGTAAGCAATGAAATTGTAAATCATGAGATATAATAAATTTTGTGAGATAAGGTCAGAATGATTTCGGGTTCCCCTCTTCTGACTTAGGAAAATCATCAAAAATTGTAAAAAAATAATTAGGGGCTTAAATTTATAATTTTAAATCCTTAATGAGTCTATTTTCAAGAGAAACAAACAGAAACATCATCTAAATTTCGTAATAAGAGATAAATAATTTTTAGTAAGGAAAGGATGAAGCTATCAAACAGCATAATAGGGATAACTTTAAAGATTTTACTATACTTACTTGATAAACTATAAATTTTGAAAATTTTATGGTAGAAAGGTATTTGAGTCTAGTTTCAAAAAATCAAGCGGATCTTAATTTGGAATTCTGTAGCTCAAGATATAAATGATTTAGTGATAATGACTCAAGTAGACAGTTTTGAATGAACATATAAGTAAATAGTGAAAACATATATGAGTATTGAGCTAGCATGGGCTACTTTAAAAATGGATCACACGGCCAAGGCCAATTTGGGCCGAATAGGCCACACGGGCGTGTGGGTCCATTTTTACCGACATATTTTTAAGGTTGCACGGGTCGCCCGAGTCAACTGTGAACCTTCTGTAGGGTCGGTAAGCGCTACTTAGACCCCTAAATGTGTGAAATTGATTGAACGATATCTGTACTGGGCATGTTAATGTCTGAACTAAATATATGTACTGAAATTGCATAATAGCATATCATCCATTGTATGTTGCATTGCATTGGGTTGGGGGTTGTTATTCGGAGGAAGTGTACTGAAAGGCTTTAAGTCTAATTTACTGGCAGCTCAGCTACAAACTACTGTTTTGTGTCGCATTCGGTACTACTTGGAGTGTAGGGATGGGTGGGTTGATTATATCCCCACATGGAGTGTAGGGTTGGACGGAAATGGTGTGTAGAGGCTGGTTGGGTAGAATTTTGCTACTGCATAACTGTTACTGCTACTGATACTGTGATGGGCTAAGGCCCTACTGCATTTTGACACTATACTGAGATGGGCTAAGGCCCAAACTATCACTGATATTGAAAAAGGTTTAGGCCCAAGACTGTTGAACTGTGTACTCTGAATATTGATTGTTTGTTTTTGCGGGATTACACATTGAGTTTACGTAAACTCACCTTTTTTGTTTAATGTGCACAAGTAATCCCCAGACTTAGACGAATCGGTGCGACGGAGGACTCAGCGGTGACCACAATAATTTTTGGACTTCATGGTTTTCAATTTACGAGTTATGATTTGTTTATTATTGATTATTTAGGTTGTAATTTAAGGACCCTCTAGGACTTTGGTTTTAAATTTGGGCTTTATTTATTTATTTTACTTTATGGATTTATACCTGCTGGTCGTAAGAAATTTGGTTTTCAAAAAAAAAAAAGTTAAAGTATTTTCTAAACGCATGATCACCTAGATTGATTTATTAAAGCTTCCGCAACGAGAGATGTTTCAAAACAAATGTTTTAAATGAATAAAAACGACTTCCTAAGTTCTAACAAAGGTTTACTAAAGATAATAACATAGAATGTTTTCATCGTAACAACGAGGTTTCAAAAACACTATCGTGTGACATTGCCAGATACGGCCATAACGTCCAGGCCGGGTTTGGGGTGTTACCGACAGAATAACAATCTCTCAAAGTTGTGTTAATAGCTCTACCGGTGCCATTTATTTATAGGAAGAAAAGGTATAACCATTGTTGAGTTGTAGTGGTTTATTTCAAATAGAAAAAAAAATTCTACTTAAAATAAGACTAGGGTGGACAACACACCCTAGTATTCCTACTAGGGTTGCCGCCCCCTTCATGTCCATGGGGGGCTTTTGGGCGTCTTTCACTTTGGGTCTAATTACAAGTACTTCTTGGGTCATTTTGACCCAGTACTCTGTAATGTGGTCCAACCTAATCCAGTTTTTCTATTTCCCAAAATGAACTTTAATATTTATATATAAAACAATTTTCTCATCCCTATTTTACCCCTAGTAAAATTTTGACAATTTTACCTCTAGTAAAATTTTGACAATTTTGCCCATGGTAAAATTTCGAGAAAATACATTTAATATTTCATAACTCAACATGTTCACTATGATCGAATGATTTATTTTTATTTTTGGTCTTCAAAACAATCCAAAAACATAAACTCATTTTTCCGATAATTTCTTAAGTAATCTATATAGAATTGCAAATAAATTATTTCCATTTTCATTTCCATTTCCATTTCCATTTTGGAAACTTACATTCATTTTCAAATGATTTCATTTCTCCATTTAGGAGAAAACCATAATCATTCATGAATATTTCACATTTCTTTTTTTCTTATTCATTCCATTCATTTCTATTCAAACACGCAATTCATTTTTGCTTTCAACGAGCTAGCGGAGGGACCGATTGGACATATGTAGTTGATATTCAAATGATTTATAATTAAGTTTTGACTTTTCGCCTATTAATTATAAACTCATTTAGTCACGAAGTCATTCCACTATAGTTTCGTGACTGAGCTCTTCTCAACGACATACCATTACGAAAACAACTACCCAGTACTCGTCCAACGACCTTGTCAGAAGTGTGTTACCCTCATAGGATATCCTTGATCCTTTGGGAATAATATCCGTTCTCCCAATATGATCCTATTTTATCTTATGGTAACCATTACATCTTCCTTCATGAAAAGTGAATCATTATCAAATGGTGATCAAGTCATCCATCAGAAAGACGGACGACCCGTGACCACATTTACTTTTCATCAACCATGTAATGCCAATGAGAGGATATCATTTACTCATATTTTGGGCTATGAATTCCACTGTTGTGAATGACACTACATACTATAGAAGTCATACACCCAATGCACCAACTTTCGATTCCTTTTCTATTTGAACTTAGTCTTTTACTTACATCAAACTGTACGAGTCATACATACATAGTTCACTATCCACTGAGGATTTAGGTATGTCACACTATGAACATCACAAGAGAATAAATCTATAAATGAATTCAGGATCTATACTGATTGGGTCCTGTCCGATGTACTGTCAGTCTAGTTAGTCACATCTATGTCTCTATCTTCTGAGAGTCATCCTCTCTGATGCCCAAGACAAGGCATATCCCCAATTGGACTTGATAGATGACATATTAGTCTTTTAACTGGTTTTCTCATTTTTGATTAGACTAAGGACATGTTTAGGTTCGTCTACTAATACAAGTTATCTTTTTGTATTATGATCCGGCCACGTAATACCACTTAACATTAGTTAAACATTAGACAACCAATAAGCAACATTTTCTTCTATTTTGCTTTGCATGTAAAAAACTATGTGAGGACAATTATAAAAAGTATATTAATGGAATCAATGAGTTTATTTTATTAACCAATCTGTTCAAAAAAAATTACAAGTTTACAAACAAATATACTACACTCAGGGCACCAGATCCAACAGTCTCCCACTTACCCTAGTGAAGTAGATGAGTCATATTCTGCATTCCCATGCTCTGTATGTGTTTATCAAAACTCCTAGCTAGTAGAGTCTTGGTAAATGGATTTGTAAGGTTGTCCTTAGATGCGACCTTAACTACATCCACGATTCCTTTTGCAACTGTCTCTCTTATGATAAGATACTTTTGATCGATATGTTTCGTCTTGTGGTTTATCGTCTCCTTAGTATTAGCTATTGTCGCACTGTTGTCACAATACAATGTGATAGCTTTTGCCATACCAGGAATGACTTCAAGATCCATGAAGAACTTTTGAAGCCATATTGCTTCTTTGGTAGCCTCAGAAGAAGCCACATATTCAACCCCATAGTGGAGTCAACAGTACAAGTTTGCTTTACACTTTTCAACACAATAGAGCCACCGCCTAGGATAAAAACATAGCCCGATGTCGATTTCCTCGAATCTCGATAAGTTTGGAAGTCAGAATCAGTATATCCGATAGGAGTAAGGTCTCCTTCGGAATACACAAGCATATAATCCCTCGCTCTCCGTAAATACTTGAGTATATGCTTAACTACTTGCCAGTGCCTTGGTCCTAGATTCACCTGATATCAACTTACCAACCCCACTGCAAAACAAATATCTGGGCGTGTACATAGCATGTAACACCCCCAAACCCGGCCTAGACGTTATAGCCGAATCTTGGCGATGTCACATGGCAGTGTTTTGGAAATAAATGAGTTGTCTTAAAAACCTCTTTTCGAATCAGCCTCATTTCAAAATCTTATGTTAATTCTAGGATGCGTCGTTCATTCTCAAAACGTAGTTCATTGTCACAAAAGTATTCTCTTTCAAAACGATATTAATTTTCAAAACGTCACTTATCGCGGAAGCTTTTTAAATCAGTTTGCGTATTTGAGTGTATTTTGTTAAAACATTTGATTTGTTTTGAAAACTCGATTAACCCTACTATTAGCAGTTGTAAATCAAAATAATAGAAATCTCAAATTAACCATGAAAATCCAAAAAGGCCATTATTACAGTAAAATACCCCAAATAAAATCAAAATTATAATTAAGTACTAAAATAGAACGAAATGGGTTGTGTGGCCACCGCTGAGTCCTTCACCGCACTGATCCACATATGTTTGGGGATTACCTGTACAGTTAAAACAAAAGGGTGAGTTTACAAAAACTAAGTGTGTAATCCCAAATGGCACAAACAGATAGACATAAGGCAATCACAGTCTATGCCTAAGCCTAATTCAGAATCAGTGACAGTATCAGTTTGGGCTTTAGCCCATCTCAGTACAGAGGCAGTCATGCATTTTAAGCTCCACTAACTCATTCGGTGCCATTCTATAAGAAGCAATGGACACCGAAGCCGTTCCGGGCAAAAGCTCAATGCCAAACTCTACTTCCCGATCTGGAGGTAGACCCGGTAGTTCTTCGGGAAAAACATCTGAAAATTTTTTCACCGTTCTCACACCTTTCACCGATAATTCCTTGGCATCCATAGTACTAATGAAGGCTAAGAACGCTCCATACCCTTTCCGTAACAACTTTTCTGCCTTTAAAGTAGATACCACATTTGCCAGGTAATTCCTTCGTTCGCCTATCATTACTACTTCTTTGTCTTCCAAAGTCCTTATTGACATCCGCTTTGTAGCACAATCCAATTGCGCCCGGTGTTTTACCAACCAATCCATGCCCAAAATAAGATCAAATTCGCCGAAAGGCAGTTCCATCAAATCCACCAGAAATATTTCTCTATGAATTTCTAAAGGCACGTCTCTAAACAATTTATTCACGATTACCGACTGTCCTAAAGGACTAATTACGGTCATCTCTCTATCTGAAATCTCAGATCTAATGTTCAGGTTTCCAGATATAGCACTAGCAACATATGAATGGGTAGATCCGATATCTATCAAAGCAGTAACAGGTACATCAAAGATAAAGAACGTACCAGTTATCACATCAGGTGCATCGCCATCCTCCCGACGCCTGACCGCATAGACTAACCCTGGCTGTCTCGCCTCCGCGTTACCTCTGAAGCCATTACCTCTACCCAGTGCACCTTGACCACGACCACCGCCATTACCACCTCGACCTGGCCCACGGCCTCTCGGTGGCTGTTGCGTGCCTCTAGCTGGCTGTGCATCATAATTACGAGCTTCTTGAGTTTGAGAAGTCCTTCGAGGACAATTCTTAAGCTGATGGTCCTTAGAACCACATTTGAAACACCCACCAGTTCTTTTCCAGCATTCACCTGGGTGTTGTCTCCCACAGTCAACACACGGTTGAATCTGATTGGTAGCAGCAGGTGCTCTAGCTTGGGCTGGCTCATCATTCCTAGGCCTCTTCTGAAAACTTTTAGTGGAACCCAAATACCTGAAGTCCCTCTTGCCTCTGCCTCTGTTTCGGTTCTGACGTGCTGAGTTTTTAGCCTCCTCAGCTATTTTGGCTTTCTCCACAAGCTTGGCAAAAGTCCTTACTTGTCGTGGGGCTATCAGTACCCGCAACTCATCATTCAGCCCATCCTCAAAACGTACACAGCGCTCATGATCGGTTGGCACAATTGTCCGAGCATAACGGCTCAAGCGTAGAAATTCTGCCTCATAAGCTGTCACCGACTTATTTCCTTGGACCAGATTCAGGAATTCTTTCCTCCGGGCATCCACATAACTTGCCCCGACATACTTTTCTTGGAATTCAGTCTTGAAGAAATCCCAAGTAACAAGTTCAGCCTAAGTGCCTTCTCGAACAGTGAGCCACCATTGATATGCCTCGTCCCTCAACAAGGACACAGCGCCTCTTAGTTTCTGCTCGGTGGTGCACTCCAAATCATCCATGATTCGCTCCACTGCCTCGAGCCAATACTCCACTACATTCGAAGCTACACTGGAGATACCCCTAAAAACCTCGGCACCACTTGATTTAAGTCGTTCCGATATTAATCCACGAGCTGTTGGCCCAGTTCTAGCTCCAGCAACCCTTTCTAGGACTCGCAACATTGCTTGGGTCAAAGCAATTTCCTCTCTTATGTGGTCGTGTGATCCAGTCTCACTCCCGGGTGACGCAGGTGTGTCCATTTCTGGTATATGTCCCGTTGCTTCAGACACAACCCTAGCACCTCGGCCTCTACCATGGCCACGTCTACCACGTCCACGTCCACGTCCTCTAGTGCTCATATTGGATATTTCGATTTAATCTGATTACGAGTTTTATGAATCAGTATACTTTTTCAGTATTTACTAACGATATTTTATGAGATATAAGAGATAGAGTTGTTTTCGTAAACGCGTCCTATAGTCTCAATCTCTATAATTTCAACACCTAAAACTAAAAGTTCTAGAGTGTTCCTATAGTCATTTCACAATATAAGAATTATTCAATTCACATACACTTACTTGACTTGGTGCCGGATACTCGTGGTGCCATACTACCCCCCCTTTTTTTAAAAAAAAACATAAGTTCTATAATTCGAAACAGTTTTGTACCATAAATATGTTTGAACCCAGACCACAACCGAGTTTTGAACCAGGCTCTGATACCATTAAATGTAATACCCCAAACCCGGCCTAGAAGTTAGACCCGAATCTGGCGTGCCACATGGAAGTGTTTTTCAAAACCATCTTTGCAATTGTAACAACTTCTTGGAGAATTTCAGCCTCTTTGTTAAAACCCAAAACACTTAAGCAATTGTGTCTACGTGAAAACATAATTAACTTTAATAACCCTTTTCGGTTGTGAAAGCATATTTGAAATAAACAATTTACGAAAATGTGACCTTTGAAATAGAGTTGCAAAAGCATTTTGAAACATTGCAAAAACGTAGATAAAATACAAGTATTTTGAGAGATTGATTGATGAATCACAAATCAAGGAATTGAACTTTAAATCCGTGACTTTTGAAAATGTCATTAATAATTTGAAAGAATGTTCGAGTTAAAACATATTTGTATAAGATTATTTTGAAATCCATTTGTTAATCAATTTCGGAAAACCCTTATTTACGTTTTGAGAAAAAAGATTCTCATTTTAAACAATTTAAGAAAAAAATAATAATAAAATCCCAACCATAAAGCAAGAATAAAAAAAATAGTTCAGAGGCCTTATTACAACTTAAACCAAATTAGCAAAATAATAAAATAAACGAAAATAGAAATTTAGAGTTTAATAACACCATTTTTGAAGTATGGCCCCCACCGAGTCATCCATGGCCCAAGTCCACGTCACTGAGCATTACCTGAAAGGGTTAAGAGAAAGGGGGTGAGTTACTAGAACTCAGTGTGTAACCCACTTACCGTTGTTCACTGGGCCAAAATCCATTAACCAAATATTTGGGCCTAAGCCCATTTACAATAATATGAATGTATCATATATAAATATATAATATGCAAATGATATGCAATTCCCAAACCAAACCTAGTTTTCCATCCGCTACACACCACCCGTACCAACCAACACACCTGTGGGAGAGCTTTAGTCATCCCACCCCGCCAACACACCATACGTAGGCATTAAGCCATATATGAAACTGGGCATGGATCCATATATCAATTTGTGGACAAGCCATCAGATTAACAGAATTTACATGGCATTGCCATTTTTCAGATTTGTGGCAGAGCCACCAGATTTATGTAGCAGAGCTACCAGAACTTCTCTTTATCATCATCCCATCCCATGCAATTCATGTATATAAGGCATAACAATTCATAATAATGCATTCAAATATTTCTTACAAATTTTCTGGCCCACTATAACAATTTATTAACTTGGCCCACTAAGCAGAATATTATCTTGGCCCATTTCACATATTTTTAGATCGGCCCATTTAGCAAATTATCAAATTGGCCCATTTCACATATTTTTAGATCGGCCCATTTAGCAAATTATCAAATTGGCCCATATAGCAATTTATCAAATTGGCCCATATAGCAAATTATCAAATTGGCCCATATAGCCAAAGTATCAGATTTGCCCATCTAGCAAAATATAACAAATTGGCCCATCATGCCATATATCAATTGGCCCATTAAGACAATCTATCAAATCGGCCCATAAAGGCATTTTCACAATTCGGTAATCCTACCCACTAAGGGTAATTCGGTAATTTACCCACCAAGGGTATTTTGGTAATTTTCGCAATCCAACTTAACTACTAATTTGGGCATAACATTTTAAAACTGTCCATCTGCGTCATACTGACTAAATTGACCATAATTCGAGTTAGAAAACTCGAAATCTAGATCCGTAAAATTTCCTTGAAACTAAACTCGTATATCTTCTTACTGTAATTTTTCCAGAATTTTTGGCCTAGCCATTTAGTACAGTTTATTCCTCAAAGTCTCCCCTTTTCTGCTGTCTGGCAATTCCGACCATTCTTTACTAAAATTTAATTAGAATTTTTTACAGAATTTAAATGATATTCTAGTTTGTTTTTTATAAAAATAGACTCATTAAGGAATCTAACCATATAAATTATGTGCCAAAATTAGTTTTTATCAATTTTTAATGATTTTTCCAAGTCAGCACAAAGGATCTCGAAATCACTCTGAACCAGTCTCACAAAAATATAAAAATCTCAAAATATACTAATACTTTGCTTTCTCTGTTTCTTTTATAAGTAAATAGACTCAATTATCTTTCAATTCATATCTCCTTCTCTTTCTAATTCAATTTCCACTATTTTTGGTGATTTTTCAAATCCACATCACTGCTGTTAACCAAAACTGTTTCATTGCAAAATACGATTACCACTTCGAACATTCGTACGTCGAGTGGTCACAGATGCCGGTTTCTGGCCTTTTGGTCTTTCGAACGAATCACAGAACATTTTATGCAAACATTCAAAGAGGTGTGAGATTACACACCATTTCAAACATATATTCGGAGGGTACGGGATTACACACCTGATTACGGTAAGGACTAAGCCTTCTTGATCGTCGGCACCACTACTTCCAAAAGCCAACGAGTAGAGAAGAGCGAGTGATTTAATCCCTTAACGTTGATGAATCCAATTCCCACTGATTGGACTTATGGCTACGGATGATACACGGCCACCCACTTAGATCACTACGAAGAAGAAAAAGACTCGGCTAAGGAGATGACTATTGACATTCGGCCATGGTGAAGAATTAGGACAAAAGAGATGCTTGAAGGATTTCGTGAAAAAGAAAAGAAATAAGAAGAAAGATGTTTGTCTAGATTGATTTTCAAGAAAGATGAAAGAACAAATTTTGGTTTCAATGGTTGTTGTACAATCGGCAACAAGAAGGGAGAAAAGATGAGAATATGCACACTCCAATTTGAGGATTCGGCAAGAAGGGAATTTGAAGAGAGAAAAGAAATTATTACAAAAGTTGCATAAAGGAAATTTTGACCAAACAAACACTAAAACTTTACCAAAAATAAATAATAAAAGAAAAACAAAGGTGGAAGATGAATTGGTAGAAGATATGGATGAAAATGGTCACAAGGGATTGCATGGAATTATTCACTAAAGAGACAAAAAAAAATGTTTAAAAGAAAAACAAATGTGGAAGATGAATTGGTAGAAGATATGGATGAAAATGGCCACAAGGGATTGCATTTATTCACTAAAGAGACAAAGAAAGATGAGCATGCTTGGGGTGGCACTAATGACTAAAAAAAAAATTTCTAGGATGCTACAGTTATAGTGTTGCTGGCTAGGCTAGGAAAATTGATGATCGAAAGAGCATATCATATGGATGCTTTCATTGGGATCAAACCTAGTATTATGGTACAATAAGATACAAGTATCGATTTCTCTTTCAACAGCATAGGCGAAATACATAGCTACTAGAAGTTGTTGTGCTCAGTTACTGTGGATGAGGCATATGGTGAATGATTTTGGAATGGCATTGTATGTGGAAACTACCTATTGTTGCAATGCAAGTGTTATTAACATCACAAAAAATCTAGTGATTCATTTAAGGACCAAACATATTAAGATCAAGTATCATGTCATTTAAGAGCTAGTTAAGAATGGTTATGGTGATTTAAAGTATGTTCCTACTTGAGATCAATTGGCTGACTTATTTGCCAAGGCTTTAGATTCAGCTAGGTTCAGGAGCTGAAGGAATTCAGTTGGGGTCTGTCAAGCTTGAAGTTTTAATTATCATTAGAAGGGATCATGTTTGATGTCGTTTTGGTACTTTTAGTGATTTTTAATAGTTTTGGTGTATTATGAAAATTTTGACACCAAATATTTTATTTTTGGTGGGTAAATATTTTCATGTTTTTCTCTCTATATATCTCATTTGGAATTTCGTATGTCATTTAGAAACCTTAAAGCAAGAATCTTTTCAAAAAGCTCTTTTGTTGTTTCTTCCCAAAGTTCTCAACTTTTTTCAAGAAGCAATCTTTCAAGTTCCAATAGCTCGTGTTAAGATCACCTCTTCATAACAATTCAAAAAGAAGCAACTGGTTCAACAACCTATTGGTAAGAGTTCGTCAAATTCCTCAATGGATGTGCAAGAACAATATTCCAAAATGGCACCAAAAGTGCCCACTTCCACTAGCATATTGGAAAAAGATGGTTCTTAGAAGCTGCCTATTACTCTTATTCCTTACACATCTTCTAAGGATTCTCTTCCTATTACACCCATAGAGGTAAGAGAGATGTTTCATCCAAGGCAATGGAAACAACAATGAATCCCCAACTCTCTCATTAGATTTAGCAAGTCATTGCTAAAATTGATGCCTTGTTAGACAATCAAGCACTCCAATGCTAGAACAAAAAATTAATGCCCTAATTAAGAGCATTACCAACCAGTATACTCTGCTTTTACCATTAACATAGTCTAACTTGGAGTGGTTTTTGAATAAAAGATGCACAGAATATTGTTTAAGATATTGAAGCCCCTCCAAACTTTAGTGCCATGGAGGAAGAGGCAAACTCTGATGCTGATGCAGAAGTTAAACTAGCTAGGGAAGTGCCCACTTCCACTAGTGCCTTGATTAGTTGTGGCACAAGAATTTGACAATCTTGCTACTACCAAGAAAAAGGAAAAAGGGAAGGCTTTCATAGTTACTAGAGCCTCCAAGAGGAGAAAGATCATTGAAGAAAGGCCCTTCAAAACATCTGATGAATCAAAGACTCAATCAAGCTTGAGCTTTGATGAGAATGCATCTTTAAATAAAGTTTTTAATGGTACAACTAGGACAAAGAATCCAAATATCTCACCCACTACCCAACAAAGAAATAAATAGATGAAGAAAACAGGTGTGCCAAAATGCTTGTTGAAGCTACAAGAGAGGCAAGGCATGAAGAAGCAGCCTTACTCGAAAAGAAGACCAAATCTGCTCCAAGAGATACCTTTCTTTGATAAAAAAAAGTGTTTAATCAAGGAGTAAAACATTGAAGAAGCCTATTTTCCCGATCATGAGATCAACATATTACTGGAAAATAATAGATTAATGGGGCTTATCAGCTATATGAAACCCTATGTGAGGTAGATGGTACGAGAATTTTATGTTGACCTATTGAGGAGCATTAACAATGGAAAAAACAAGCTCTATCTTAAGGTGTTCATTCGATGACCATGGTATGAGTTTAGTCATGAGGCAATAAGAAAATTAATGGATTGTTATTTTCAAAATATGGTGGAGTTGGATTAATCCCTAGACCAAATTATCGCAATCATCATAAAAAAATGTTTATATTTCCTAGCCTGCTAAAAGTAACATTCATGCATTATCATTGTTTACAATATATATTGCTCTTATACAATTTCCACCAAGAATTCGCTTCCGATGGAAAAAAGGATGTTGTTAGCAAAATGGTTGCAGTTCTACTTAAGAAGGTGGTTGAAATGGTAGAATTTGACTTAGGACTTGTGGATTACAAAAAAATTTTGAAACATGCTAAAAAGGTCCACGGAAGGTATCTTTTGCCATTCCCTTCCCTCATCTTTTGATTGCTTCTAAAGTAGAATCCTAAGTTGCATCGACCCATTGAGCAAGTTGAGAGGACTGTTACTGACTAAAATTCTCTTCCAAATGGCTCTTATGCTTTAACAGTAGGAAGTCTCATGTATGTTATGCTATGTAACGCCCCAAAAATCTCTTATATATTTATTCTTGTATGTTTGTGACACAATGTCTATCTGCTTCAATGGTTATGTGTTCTGGGAGTGTCTAAGAGGTCCAAGTTCAAGCATTAGCTTGGGAGAATTTTTGTTTTTAAACAAATAAACCCCTATCCCTAATCAGTAGGCTTATAAATAAATGTACTTTATATATATACATGTACGACTATATTGTGAGCATGTTGTTAAAACTGTACTGAATACATATATGATACCATGATTTGGCATGACATGATTGTATGATGCATTGCATGGGGATGGGCTATATGGATCAGAGGAAGTGTATTGAAAGGCTTTGAGCCTAACTTACTGGCAGCTCAGCTACAAACTACTGTCTAGTGTCGCAACCAGTACTACTTGGAGTGTAGGGATGGGTGGGTTGATTATATCCCCACATGGAGTGTAGGATTGGACGGAGATGGAATGTAGAGGCTGGCTGGGTAGGACTTATATATTGCATATTGTGATACTGTGCTGATTACTGATACTGTAATAGGCCAAGGCCCTAATCCTGGAGTTGTTAGATCGGGGATTCATTCAACCGAGTGTGTCACCATGGGGAGCTCCTGTCTTGTTCGTCAAGAAGAAGGATGGGTCGATGCGTATGTGCATTGATTATAAATAGTTGAATAAATTAACGATCAAGAATAGGTTTCCATTGCCGAGAATCGATGACCTGTTTGATCAATTGAGAGGAGCTTCAGTTTTCTCCAAGATTGATTTGAGATTGGGTTATCATCAACTCAAGGTTAAAGAGGCGGATATTCATAAGACGGCATTCCGAACTCGTTATGGACATTATGAGTTTTTGGTTATGCCGTTTGGTTTGACCAATGCACCAGCTGCATTTATGGACATGATGAACCGAGTCTTTCAACCCTATTTAGACCGGTTCGTAGTAGTGTTCATAGATGATATCTTGGTATATTCGAGGAATGAAGAAGAGCATGACTCACATTTGAGCATTGTGTTGCAAATTTTACGGGATAAGCAACTTTATGCCAAATTCAGTAAATGCAAATTTTGGTTGAAGGAAGTGACTTTCTTGGGGCATGTGGTGTCAGCCGAAGGAATAAGAGTTGATCCTCGGAAGGTAGAGGCTGTGTTGGAATGGAAACCACCGAAGTCAGTGGCTGAAATTCGGAGTTTCCTAGGGTTGGCTGGTTATTACCGGCGTTTTGTTGAGGGGTTTTCATTGATTGCTGCACCCCTAACTAAGTTATTGCGAAAAGGAGTACCGTATGTGTGGACCGATAAACAACAAGAAAGTTTCGAAAAAATGAAGAAGATTTTGACGGAAGCGCCAGTACTGATTCAACCTGGGCTGGAAAAGAATTTACTGTTTACTGTGATGCGTCACATACGGGTTTAGGATGTGTGTTGATGCAAGGTGGTAAAGTAGTGGCTTATGCATCTCGTCAGTTAAGGCCGCACGAAGTCAATTTCCTACTCATGATTTAGATTTGGCTGCGGTAGTTTTTGCTTTGAAGATTTGGAGGCACTACCTATATGGCGAGAAGTCGATCATTTACACGGATCATAAAAGTCTGAAGTACCTTCTTACCCAAAAGGAGTTGAACTTAAGACAGCGGAGATGGATAGAGCTGTTGAAGGATTATGACTTCTCAATCGAGTATCATCCTAGAAAGGCTAACGTGGTGGTAGAGCGTTGAGTCGTAAGGTGATATCGGAGTTGAGGGCAATGTTTGCTCATCTTAGTTTGTATGAAGATGGCAGTTTGCTAGCAGAACTTCAAGTGAGACCTATGTGGTTAGAACAGATCAAGGAGAAGCAGTTATCAGATGAAAAGGTGGGTCCTTTATTTCATCAAGTTGAAAGTGGTGTAATAAGGGATTTTAGATTTGATAAGGATGGGGTACTGTGTTTTCGCGGAAGAATTTGTATGCCCAAGGATTCGGATTTGAGACAAATGATTCTGCGAGAGGCGCATAGTAGCCCCTATACTATGCACCCTGGAGGAAGTAAGATGTATCGAGATCTCCGTGAACAGTATTGGTGGCCAGGGTTGAAACGGGAGGTTACTGATTTTGTGAGTAGGTGCTTAACATGTCAGCAAGTGAAGGCAGAACATCAAGTGCCATCGGGATTGCTGCAACCGGTGAAGATTCCATTATGGAAATAGGAAAGAATAACGATGGACTTTGTTAGTGGGTTACCCTTAACGCCAACTAAGAAAGATTCCGTTTGGGTAATAGTGGATCGGTTGACGAAGACTGCCCATTTCCTACCTGTTCGTACAGATTACTCATTGCAGAAGTTGGCCAAGTTGTACGTAGCAGAGATTGTGAGGTTACATGGCGTACCAGTGTCTATTATATCGGATAGGGACCCTAGGTTTACATCACGGTTTTGGAAAGCTTTGCATGAGGCTTTGGGAAAAAAGTTAAACTTTAGCACAGCTTTTCATCCTCAGTCAGATGGCCAGTCAGAAAGAGTAATCCAGATATTGGAAGACATGTTAAGGGGTTGTGTGATTGACTTCAGAGGTAGTTGGGAGGATTTTCTACCGTTGGCAGAATTCGCGTATAACAACAGTTATCAATCCAGTATCCAAATGGCACCCTATGAAGCGTTATATGGTCAAAGGTGTCGTACCCCTACTTGTTGGACTGAATTGGGAGAACGGCAGTTATTGGGTCCTGAATTGATATCTGAGACGGAAGAAAAGGTAAAGGTGATTCGAGCACGGTTAAAGGAAGCTTCGGATAGACAAAAGTCGTATGCGGATCTGAAGCGTAAGGATATTGAGTTCGCGGTGGGAGATCAAGTCTTTTTAAAGGTCTCACCCTGGAAGAAAATCTTCAGATTTGGACGGAAGGGCAAGTTGAGCCCTAGGTTCATCGGATCTTACCGTGTGTTGAAACGTGTTGGGCCAGTAGCTTATCAGCTTGAGTTACCTCCAGAGTTGAGTCAGATACATAGTGTATTTCATGTCTCAATGTTAAGGCGTTATCGATCAGATCCGTCTCATATTGTACCAGTAGAGGAAGTTGAGATAAGGCCTGACTTGTCGTTCGAGGAGGAGCCAGTGCAAATTTTAGATCGAGACATTAAGGTGCTGAGAAGGAAGTCGGTACCGTTAGTCAAGGTTTTATGGCACAATCACGGAGCGGAGGAAGCTACATGGGAGCCTGAGGATGCTATGCGGCAGCAATATCCTCATCTCTTTTAATCAGGTAAATTTCGAGGACGAAATTTTCTTTAAGGGGGGTAGAACTGTAGCATCCTAGAAATTTTTTTTTAGTCATTAGTGCCACCCCAAGCATGCTCATCTTTCTTTGTCTCTTTAGTGAATAAATGCAATCCCTTGTGGCCATTTTCATCCATATCTTCTACCAATTCATCTTCCACATTTGTTTTTCTTTTAAACATTTTTTTTTGTCTCTTTAGTGAATAATTCCATGCAATCCCTTGTGGCCATTTTCATCCATATCTTCTACCAATTCATCTTCCACCTTTGTTTTTCTTTTATTATTTATTTTGGTAAAGTTTTAATGTTTGTTTGGTCAAAATTTCCTTTATGCAACTTTTGTAATAATTTCTTTTCTCTCTTCAAATTCCCTTCTTGCCGAATCCTCAAATTGGAGTGTGCATATTCTCATCTTTTCTCCCTTCTTGTTGCCGATTGTACAACAACCATTGAAACCAAAATTTGTTCTTTCATCTTTCTTGAAAATCAATCTAGACAAACATCTTTCTTCTTATTTCTTTTCTTTTTCACGAAATCCTTCAAGCATCTCTTTTGTCCTAATTCTTCACCATGGCCGAATGTCAATAGTCATCTCCTTAGCCGAGTCTTTTTCTTCTTCGTAGTGATCTAAGTGGGTGGCCGTGTATCATCCATAGCCATAAGTCCAATCAGTGGGAATTGGATTCATCAACGTTAAGGGATTAAATCACTCGCTCTTCTCTACTCGTTGGCTTTTGGAAGTAGTGGTGCCGACGATCAAGAAGGCTTAGTCCTTACCGTAATCAGGTGTGTAATCCCGTACCCTCCGAATATATGTTTGAAATGGTGTGTAATCTCACACCTCTTTGAATGTTTGCATAAAATGTTCTGTGATTCGTTCGAAAGACCAAAAAGCCAGAAACCGGCATCTGTGACCACTCGACGTACGAATGTTCGAAGTGGTAATCGTATTTTGCAATGAAACAGTTTTGGTTAACAGCAGTGATGTGGATTTGAAAAATCACCAAAAATATTGGAAATTGAATTAGAAAGTGAAGGAGATATGAATTGAAAGATAATTGAGTCTATTTACTTATAAAAGAAACAGAGAAAGCAAAGGATTAGTATATTTTGAGATTTTTAGATTTTTGTGAGACTGGTTCAGAGTGATTTCGAGATCCTTTGTGCTGACTTGGAAAAATCATTAAAAATTGATAAAAACTAATTTTGGCACATAATTTATATGGTTAGATTCCTTAATGAGTCTATTTTTATAAGAAACAAACTAGAATATCATTTGAATTCTGTACAAAATTCTAATTAAATTTTAGTAAAGAATGGTCGGAATTGCCAGACAGCAGAAAAGGGGAGACTTTGAGGAATAAACTGTACTAAATGGCTAGGCCAAAAATTATGGAAAAATTAAAGTAAGAAGATATATGAGTCTAGTTTCAAGGAAATTTTACGGATCTAGATTTCGAGTTTTCTAACTCGAATTATGGTCAATTTAGTCAGTATGACACAGATGGACAGTTTTAAAATGTTATGCCCAAATTAGTAGTTAAGTTGGATTGCGAAAATTACCAAAATACCCTTGGTGGGTAAATTACCGAATTACCCTTAGTGGGTAGGATTACCGAATTGTGAAAATGCCTTTATGGGCCGATTTGATAGATTGCATTAATGGGCCAATTGATATATGGCATGATGGGCCAATTTGTTATATTTTGCTAGATGGGCAAATCTGATACTTTGGCTATATGGGCCAATTTGATAATTTGCTATATGGGCCAATTTGATAAATTGCTATATGGGCCAATTTGATAAATTGCTAAATGGGCCAATTTGATAATTTGCTAAATGGGCCGATCTAAAAATATGTGAAATGGGCCAAGATAATATTCTGCTTAGTGGGCCAAGTTAATAAATTGTTATAGTGGGCCAGAAAATTTGTAAGAAATATTTGAATGCATTATTATGAATTGTTATGCCTTATATACATGAATTGCATGGGATGGGATGATGATGAAGAGAAGTTCTGGTAGCTCTGCTACATAAATCTGGTGGCTCTGCCACAAATCTGAAAAATGGCAATGCCATGTAAATTCTGTTAATCTGATGGCTTGTCCACAAATTGATATATGGATCCATGCCCAGTTTCATATATGGCTTAATGCCTACGTATGGTGTGTTGGCGGGGTGGGATGACTAAAGCTCTCCCACAGGTGTGTTGGTTGGTACGGGTGGTGTGTAGCGGATGGAAAACTAAGTTTGGTTTGGGAATTGCAAATCATTTGCATATTATATATTTATATATGATACATTCATATTATTGTAAATGGGCTTAGGCCCAAATATTTGGTTAATGGATTTTGGCCCAGTGAACAACGGTAAGTGGGTTACACACTGAGTTCTAGTAACTCACCCCCTTTCTCTTAACCCTTTCAGGTAATGCTCAGTGACGTGGACTTGGGCCATGGATGACACCGTAGGGGCCATACTTCAGAAATGGTGTTATTAAACTCTAATTTCTATTTTCGTTTATTTTATTATTTTGCTAATTTGGTTTAAGTTGTAATAAGGCCTCTGAACTATTTTTTTTATTCTTGCTTTATGGTTGGGATTTTATTATTATTTTTTTCTTAAATTGTTTAAAATGAGAATCTTTTTTCTAAAAACGTAAATAAGGGTTTTCCGAAATTGATTAACAAATGGATTTCAAAATAATCTTATACAAATATGTTTTAACTCGAACATTCTTTCAAATTATTAACGACATTTTCAAAAGTCACGGATTTAAAGTTCAATTCCTTGATTTGTGATTCATCAATCAATCTCTCAAAATACTTGTATTTTATCTACGTTTTTGCAATGTTTCAAAATGCTTTTGCAACTCTATTTCAAAGGTCACATTTTCGTAAATTGTTTATTTCAAATATGCTTTCACAACCGAAAAGGGTTATTAAAGTTAATTATGTTTTCACGTAGACACAATTGCTTAAGTGTTTTGGGTTTTAACAAAGAGGCTGAAATTCTCCAACAAGTTGTTACAATTGCAAAGATGGTTTTGAAAAACACTTCCATGTGGCACGCCAGATTCGGGTCTAAGCCGGGTTTGGGGTGTTACAATAACCTACATGACTAATTGCACTTGTAGGAAAAAAATCCAGTCCAAAAACGGTTTTCTTGCATATAGAAATTTGAAAAACTGACCCAGTTTGTGATATTTATAGCAATAAACCCTAGACCTAATTCGTACCTATATTTTTGAATAGGTGAATCCTTTTCATTCCCGACTTTCAACCAAACGATCTTCTCCGCTATTCTCATACCAAGTACTGCTTTAAGTGTGGGCTCGAACACAAAACCAAAAATATTTTCTTTACTTTTAGTGGGAAAGCAAAACTCTCTTAAATATAACCCAGTAGAATTGCAATTCCTAGATTATAGAATTTATTCCTAAAATAAATTTCCACTACTTGCTGCCAGAATAGTAATATTGAAAACATCAGAGAAACTTGTGTTTTTCTCTTTCAATTGGTGTGATTTGAAGCTTACCAGTGCCATTTATTTATAGCTTAAATTTTGGTTGAAGTGGTAGAATACAAATAATATTATTTTGATAGAAAAAATCTCCAACTCCCTATTATTTAGGGAGAGGGGCGGTAACCCTAGATAGGAATACTAGGTTTCGTCTTCCCATGTATTCCATAAAAAGGGAGTAGGGTCTTTCTTGTACTGAGCCTAATTATATGTGCTTCCTTGATTTTAACCCAACACTTTATAATTTATTCCAACCTAGTACATGTTTTTTTTTTCTATTTCTCAAATTAAATATTATTTTCTCAATTAATTTAAATAAATTAATTTCTCAATTAAATACTTTTCTTAACCCAGTTCTAATTTCATTAAAATCATTACGAATTTACCGTAAAAGAATCTATGAGAATATAAATTTAGTTTTTCTACATTCAATTGGATTCACAATGACCAATTAATTCAAATCCATTTTCGAACATCAATTAATTAATAATTCAAAAAATCATAAATAAATTCTTAGGTAATTTCCATTCTTAGTGAGAAAACCACGTTTATTTCTGAATGTAACTCATTTCTCTAACTCTATCATTTCTATCCATTTATGTTCATTTGATGGCTCAAATGATTTATGATTAAGTTCCGGCTTTTCACCTACTATTTAGAAACTCATTTAGTCATGAAGTCATTCCACTATAGTATCGTGACTAAGCTCTCCCCAACAGCATACCATTACGAAAGCAACTTGATCAGTGCTTGTCCAATGACCTTGTCATAAGTATTTTACCCTTATAGGATATATCCCAATATGATCCTATTTTATCTTATGGTAACCATTACATCTTCCTTCATGAAAAGTCAATTACTATCAAATAGTAATCAAGTCATTCATCACAAAAAACGAACGACCCATGGCTATATTTAATTTTCATCAACCATGTAATGCCAATGAGAGAATATCATTTACCCATGTCTTGGGCTATGAATTCCACTGTTGTGAATGACGCTACATACTGCAAAAGTCATACACCCAACGTACCAGCTTTTGGTTCCTTATCTATTTGAACTTGGGATTTTAATTACATAAAAGTGTACAAGTCAGGCATACATAGTTCGTCATCCACCCATGATTTAGGTATGCCACACTATGAACATCGCAAGTGAATAAACCCATAAACGAATTCATGATATATTCTTCTTGGGTCTAGACCAATGTATTGTCAATCCAGACAGTCACATCCATGTCTCTATCTTCTAAGACTCATCCGTTCCGGTGCCTAAGGCAAAACATCTCCTCAATTGGACTTGATAGACAACATATTAGTATTTCAATTGGTTTGCTCATTTTTTATTAGACTAAAGACATGTTTAGGTTCTTCTAGTTTACTCATATTCAATTAGACTAAGGGCATGTTTAGGTTCGTCTACTAAAATAAGTTGTCTTTTCGTATTATGATTTGACCATGTAATAACGATTAGTACCAGTTAAACATTAGACAACTAATGAGCAACATTTTCTTCCATTTTGCTTTATGTGCAAAAACCCATATGAGGACAATTATACAAATTATATTAGTGTAACCAATGAATTTGTTTTACTAACCAATCTTTTCAAAAAAAAAAAAAATCACAAGTTTACATAAATGAAAATACTACACTGAGGGCACATTATCCAACAACACTGTCATTAGAAAACCATATTCCTAACTCAGTTGGTCTATTCACATACCTAATGACTCTTTTGATAGCATTGTGATCGCTGAAATCAGAGTCTTAAATTTATAAAAAGAATGATTGAACCTAGAAACTAACTCTGACAACGATTTTAAGGCAAGCGCACCTATCGAACAGTAGTATAGTTCAGGCAAGACCGGAATATCGAATCCCAAAGGAACCAAAAGTACTAATACTAACTCTCTTTCTATTATCTAGCCTAAGAATTAAGTGAATGATTATCTAATCTAAATTTAACTATCAACTAAACTAAAGACGCAAAGACAAAAAGAATGAATTTGGGAAAAATAAACTGGAAGAAAAACTCAGTTGATTAAGACGACACCCTTGGGAAGAATCCACCTAGACTTCATTTGTTATCTAACACTGAACCAGACGATGTATTCACTTGACTTGATCCGTAAGACTCCCTAAGTTATATTAAACCCTCTCTCGAAGCGAATAACGTCTAACCCTAGGTTGATTAATTGAAATCTCTTTCTAATTAAAACTCTTAGAATCGAATTAACTCGATCTATGAACTCCCATATTAGGTTTCACCCTAATCCGGCAAAATCTCGTCACCCTATCTCTAGGCGCACGATCAACTCCGCTTAATTATGCTAGATTTACTTTTAAGCAGGGACTTTTGCTCCTCCACTTAAGTACATCATACTTGAATCAATATCCCGAAAATATCAACACAAGAATTAAGCACACATAATTAAGAACAAGTCAAATATTTATCATAGTTCAGAAAACAATAACACAATCCATCATAGGTTTCATCTCCCTTAGGTATCTGAGGGTTTAGTTCATATCTATTAAAGAAAACATCTCAAAAGAAAAGATAAAACAAAACATAAGAAATCCCTAAAACTCCCTGAAGGAATTGAAGGAGAGATCTGCCGTCTTGAGTATAATTCCGTCTTCTTGAGATGGATCAACTGGCTATCTTTGAATAATTCTCCACAAATCTGACTTTTCTGGCTTGGCTCCTTGGCCTAGCTAACCGCCCTCTTTCAAGTAACACTTAGGGGGGTTTATATAGGCTCTTGGAATGTGTTTCTTCACCCCTAAGTATCTAAATCCGAATGAAATTGCTCTTTGCCACGACAGGGACACGGCCATGTCACACTCCCGTGTTACTAGTCTTCAAGTCATGTTCGGACTTCTTTAATGAGGCATAGCTGTGTGACTCGAGATCAGGCCGTGTTCTAGTAGATTGACATGGCACGGCCGTGTGGTCTTGGGCCCAGGCCGTGTGAATTTTGTGATATGGCCCATTTACTCCGTTTTGGGCTCGTTTTCCGTTCTTTTCATCCTCGGGTGCTTTCCTGGGTATAAAACATGAAAACAAAGGATTAAGAGCACATTTTTACATAAATCGAGGCTTAATTCATCCAAAAGCATACTAAATGTGGGATTAAAATATGTTACTTTTACGGTTTATCAAATACCCCCACACTTAAGCTTTTGCTTGTCCTCAAGCAAAATTCTCAACTTACAATTAAAACAAACTTTCTATGATTCATAATTCCTATCAATAATGTCTAATCATAATTCATAGATAATTTATACATGGATGATATAACTCGAAGAGTCCTAAAGATTCAAACAATCAAAGTCATACATTTGTAGCACAAAAACGTAGGTGTCTCCCCTTATCTGAATAATTACCTTTAATTCAAAACTTACAAGGATTGACATCCTCACAAAAGATTCACTCAAATCACTCGAAGTGTTTAAGGTTCAAAATTAAGCACTCAAAAGTCGAACCTGAAAAGTTAATCCCATAGGCTTGCCTGAGAATCAAATCTCCACCACTATAAAATGAGATGATAAACGGATCAAAAGGTCTTTAACAGGGTTGTAACGGGGCTAGGGTTAAGGGTATAGATATAAGCTGAATTAGAAGGTTAGAATCGAGACTGACTTGACAAATTACCTAACTAGGAATATTGAGATGATAATAAATAATTACATCAACTAAAAATAATAACCCTAATAATACGAGCCTTTTCTTTTGATAACTAAATTTTAACTGTATAAGCTCTCTTTTCATAATACTAATACTGAATATACTTCATTTTTTTAAGAACAAGTCAAATATTACATAATAAGGAATGAATCTATTACTTAAAATAAAGATAATAGCTAGACAACAAATCAAATCAAATCTCGATGTAAGGGTAGTCAAAAGGAATGGTGAGAACAAATACAAAGGGTTTTGGGTTACTAGTGGGTGAGTCAATAAAAAGGGTTGTTAGGATCAACAGGGTTCACTAGGGGTTAATTGTGGAGGTAGGCTTTTTAGTGGAGTGAGTGGGTTAAAACCTAGGTGCCTTTATCATTTCTGTATATCAAATCATAGGTGTGGTCTCAACATGTATAATCAAAGCAAGTTCTAGAATAACAGTTCAAAGTTGACACACTTATAATCAAATAAGTGAGCATGAAAAAGAATATATGCTCTAATAGGCTCAAAATCTCACAAAAATTATGGGTGTTTTGACATCATCCTTGTAAATTTCAAAGTTCAAGATAATATTCAGATTCAGGTAGACAACCTAACAAAACTTTTAATTTTGAAAAATAGACTTATCATGCTTGATTCTCTAATATTCTTCTAATTTAATCATCAATGCACAATTAACTATGACTTACTCAAAAACATGTCAATAAAAATCATAATTCATCAGAAATTTCATCCTAATTAGTAATATGAGAAAATTGATTAAAAACAAGACTAATTTCAGGGATTTGAGAATAATGAAGAAAGTTAGGCCGAATATGAGAATAATGCAAAAAGTTAGGCACTTTCTTCAAATAAATATTCACCCCCACACTTAAGATGTACATTGCCCTCAATGTACAAAGATAGATAAATTAATCATGTAATACTAAATCAAAAAGAGAAGGGGAGATGTAATACTTCCTGAATTTTTGGATGGATTCCTTGAGTTGGCAGAGATCGTGAGAAAATATGACTTATGTAATAGTGAATTACTCCTAGTGATTTGTTTGTTTATATGGAGTGTGTAATTGAAACTGCGAAGTCATCAGTTAGATATCTCAGAGGCGGAAATAAATATGTGTTAGGCATACTCGAAGGTTAGATAATCAATGATAATTATAATAAGAGTTTGCAAAAGTTCAAATTAAGACAAATAAAAATTAAAATAGAGAAACAATAAAATTAAAATAAACTTAAAATAAAGAAAAGAAAAATTAGATAATTAAAAAGGACTCAGAGGTCCTCATCATCTGCCGGGTCGTGTGGTGGTGTCGGTGATGAGATATGGAAGTGATGGCATATCTGCTGAAGGGTAGCCTCGATCCTATCAAAACGTCGAGCGGTGTCAGTGAACTGCTGGGTACAGTACTGCTCGAACTGGGTGAGGCGTGCAGAGATATCTGACAAAGAAGCTACTGTATGTAAGGGCCGCTGGCTCGGGACTGGTGCCTCCTGTGGTGGTGGTGGGACATCATCAGGAATGTCCTCATGCTCTTCCTCCTCAGCGGGGATGGCTAGTTGGTATTTGGGAGGGTCGGTCCGACGTTAATGTTGGATCATCTTCATATGTAGCATCATCTGGATGCCCTGTGGGGCCATCGGCCCTATTAATGTGAGTGAGGAGGTTTGAGCGTCGGTGTGGAGGAGACCAAAATATCTAGCCAGTCGTGTGATGTAAGGTCCCATAGATATGATCCCTCGCCGGTGTTGCTCCGTCTGATGTTGAATGGCTCGGGCTATAAAATACGCTAGGTTGACGACATGTCCCTTCGCCATGCACCATAGATAGTATGTGTCATGAGTACTGACGACGCTGGTGCTCTCTCATCATCTTGTCAAAGTGTGAGCCAAAATAGCATGTATGTACCTCAAATATGGAGCTAGGGCAGTCGCCTTTGAGCGACTGGGGTCATAATTGAAGGAGTGGAAAGCTAACTTATGCCAACATTGCATGAGACTGAAGTGTATATGGCGATGCAGCTCCGAAAGGTCATTTTCTGTGACGAATTCGTCTGTATAAAGTCCTAAAGCAGCCCCGAATTGTGGTACATTAAGTTCTCTTATAATGCCCCCTAGTCGGAATCGGATCGTACCAGGGTCATCGTGTCGTGGCATCACTGTCTAGAGATAAAATGTTGAATATAGTTCTAGAGTGAGTTCCAAGTAGGTAGGCTCGATTATATTGAAGAACTGATGCCAAGGGTCGGTGGTTAATAGAGCCTGTACGTCATCTGCTAACTGGACCAATTCTAGGGCAGCCCAATCGATGCATCTTCCTGTACCTAGTGGTCGTGCCCGAAGTATCTTGTAACGGTCCTCTTGGGTACCCGGGGGAAATCGTAAAAATGGATGGCACACTTCCGAGGTTGCGCTAGCTGATGAAGAACCGGGTCCCTTTCGTTTTTTTAGAGGTAGGGACTGCGCTTTTCTTTCCTCGTGATGATGAAATTATGTACCTGAAAAGAATCGATAGGCAATGATTCAAGTAGATATTCAACCAAAACATATATCACAGGCTAAACTTAGAATTAATCGTGTTTAAACAGGAGCAAGAAAAAGATTCTATCTCATTCTAAGCATTATTCAAACTATGATTCAATGGCTATATCAACATGACAATGCTATTCTAATAGACAAAATTCTAAGTTCAAAACAGTTAAATAGAGGTAAATATGATAGTGAGATGTGACTGGTAGTGTTGTGTTTTGTCGGAACACGAGCGTGTAGGGACGAACCAAGGGCTTGTGCTGCAACTTGTTGGGAAAACACGGTGGTGGGTAGATGTGCAGCGTCCGTGTACTCTGTGGGCACGGGCGTGTACTGGTGTTTTAGTGTGAATGTGGGAGAAATTTAAAGAATTGTGATGGGGGAAGGCAATGGTGGGAGATTTTTTGATGGTGACTGGAATGGGAAGGGGGATATGTGAGGGGAATGGCTAGGGTTTAAGTTTTTTTGGGAAGGATTTGAGGGAGACGGTGGGAATGTTCTTTAAATAGGGAGGGGGCACGGGCAACTGCCAAGCCCGTGTGTGTTTTATTCAGCCCGTGTTTTTCGTGTGTTTTCAAATTTGGGCGCGTTTGCTATGTTGGCCACGCCAGTGTTCTCTGGGCGTGTGTGATTGTGTTCGCTTCTCCCACGCCC
Organism: Gossypium australe; assembly: GCA_005393395.2. Lineage (NCBI taxonomy): Eukaryota > Viridiplantae > Streptophyta > Magnoliopsida > Malvales > Malvaceae > Gossypium > Gossypium australe. The sequence goes on along the minus strand of CM016620.1, from coordinate 4,508,577 downwards.
GTGCTACGTTTGCCACGCCCGTGTACATATAGTCAGTGTTGCACACGGTTGGTATGCACGGGCGTGGCTTGTGCCCGTGTTTGTTTTCTCAGGATAAACTACTGTCGCTTCGCATGGCCATGGTCTTTTTATCGCAGCCCGTGTTCGTTTACTCAGGATAGACCACGGTTGCTTCGCACGGTCGTGGTCTTTTTATCACAGCCCGTGTTGGGGAAAACTTTTTTCTTCTTCTTTTTGCACGTCTACCTACACGCTCGTTTTCTATCCTATGGAGACCACACGGCCACGGGCACGCCCGTGTGTAAGGCCATGTGGTACGAAACCTGCACTTTCCTGCATCAGTTAGTTTGAAAAATTAAAATGTGAAAATAAATGTGGTTAGTGGAGTTAGTGCTCGGGTTGCCTCCCGAGAAGCACTCGTTTAAAGTCTTAAGCTAGACTTACCCTGTTTTTATTTCTAAAAAAAGGTTCATGGAGCTGAAGCTCCTCTCTTAATTCCTTGAAATCCTCGCCATTATAAATTTTCAGTCGATGGCCATTTACCTTGAATGTTCCTTGAGTTGGATGGGTTACCTCGACTGTGCCGTAAGGGAAAATAGATTTTATCACGAATGGTCCTGACCACCTTGATTTCAGCTTTCCAGGAAATAATTTAAGCCTTGAATTATACAGCAAGACTAAGTCTCCTACTTCGAATTGCTTTGATTGTTTTAAACAAGCATCATGGCGTCGTTTTGTTGCCTCCTTATATAGTCGTGAATTCTCATAGGCCTCAGTTCGCCATTCATTCAATTCGTTTAACTGCATCATCCTTTTCTCACTTGCAGTTTTGAGATCATAATTCAAGAATTTTATCGCCCAGTAGGCTTTGTGTTCTAACTCAAATGGTAGATGACCACTCTGTCCGTAAACGAGTTTATATGGGGATGTCCCTAGAGGGGTTTTAAATGTTGTTCTGTAGGCCCATTAAGCATCATCTACCTTTACTGCCCAATCCTTCCTATTTGATTCAACCGTTTTCTTTAGGATTTGCTTAAGCTCTCGATTTGCCACTTCCACTTGCCCACTGGTTTGGGGATGATAAGGGGTAGCTGTTCTATGGTGTACTCCATATTTTCTTAAGACTTTTTCAAATTGAGTATTGCAAAAGTGAGTACCCCTATCGCTAATGATTGCTCTGGGTGTTCCGAAACGAGAGAAAAATTTCTTAAGAAACTTTACTACAGCTCTAGCATCGTTAGTAGGTAAGGCTTGGGCTTCCACACATTTTGACATGTAATCGACCGCTACTAAGATGTATTTATTTCCAAATGAACAAGGGAACATACCCATAAAGTCAATACCCCATACATCAAATATTTCACATGATAACATATATGTTTGAGGCATTTCATCGCGTTTAGAAATATTACCTGATCTTTGGCATTTATCACATGAAGTGGCATACCTGTTGGCATCTTTGAAAAGAGTTGGCCAATAAAATCTAGATTCGAGTATTTTGTGCGCTGTCTTGATCCCGCTGTAATGTCCTCCTGAAGGTCCAGAATGGTATGTTCCAGGATTTTACTTGCTTCCGCCCTTGTAACGCATCTTTGAATTACTTGATCTGTACATATGCGGAAAAGAAAAGGTTCTTCCCAAAAATAGTTTTTCACATTAGCAAAGAATCGTTTCTTTTGATGATGTGTTAACCTTTTTGGTAAGATGTTAGCAGCTAAATAATTCGCAATGTCTGCAAACCATGGTACCTCAAAGTTGGTTATAGAAAAGAGTTGTTCTTCAGGGAACGAGTCGTTTATCTCACTTTCGTCAAGCTCTTCGATATGTGGGTTCTCAAGTCTGGAGAGGTGATCCGCTACAAGGTTTTCAGCTCCCTTTTTATCTTGTATTTCCACATCAAATTCCTGTAAGAGTAAGATCCAACGTATGAGTCGAGATTTTGCATCAGATTTAGTTAAGAGATAACGAAGAGCTGAATGATCAGTGTAGACAAAAACTTTAGATAATATTAAATATTGCCTAAATTTGTCAAAAGCAAAAACTACAGCTAGCAATTCTTTCTCTGTGGTGGTGTAGTTTTCTTGTGCGGGTGTCAATGTTCTACTAGCATAATAAATTGGCTAAAAATGCTTGTCTCTTCGTTGTCCCAGAACTGCACCTACTGCAAAATCACTCGCATCACATATTAGTTTAAAGGGTAAATTCTAATCAGGTGCAATTATAATCGGGACATTTATTAGTTTATTCTTGAGGACATTGAATGCATCTAAACATTCCTGATCGAAATTGAAAGGAACATCTTTTTCTAGTAATTTTGTTAAAGGCTTAGCTGTTTTAGAAAAATCCTTAATGAATCTTCTGTAAAATATAGCATGTCCTAAAAAGCTTCTAATAGCCTTAACTGAACTAGGGGGAGGTAATTTTTCTATGGTTTCAATCTTTGCTTTATCTACCTCAATCCATTTACTAGAAATCTTATGTCCTAGCACAATCCCTTCTCTAACCATAAAGTGACACTTTTCCCAATTCAAGACAAGATACGTCTCTTCACATCTTATTAAAACTCGTTCTAAATTTTTAAGGCAAAGGTGGAAAGAATTACCGAACACCGAGAAGTGGTCCATAAATACCTCCATAATGTCTTCTACAAGTTCATCAAAGATTGCCAACATGCAGCGCTGAAAAGTAGCAGGAGCATTACATAATCCAAAAGGCATTCTACAATAAGAAAACGTACCGTATGGGCATGTAAATGTTGTCTTCTCTTGATCTTCAGGCGCTATTGGGATTTGGAAGTAGTCGGAGAGTCCGTCCAAGAAGCAGTAGTACATATGCCCAGACAACCTTTCTAACATCTGATCAATAAAGGGTAGAGGGAAGTGATCTTTTCTGGTTGCGTCATTCAGCTTCCCATAGTCTATACAGACTCTCCAACCTGTGACTGTCCTGGTGGGGATCAATTCATTCTTTTCGTTGGGTACCACAATCATGCCTCTTTTTTTCGGAACTACCTGCACAAGACTTACTCAAGTGCTGTCAGAAATAGGATAAATTATTCCTGCATCTAGAAGTTTAATTACCTCGGCTTTGACGACTTCTTTCATATTTGGGTTTAGTCGTCTTTGAGGTTGCACACACGGTTTATACTCATCTTCCATTAAAATTTTGTGGGTGCAAAATGATGGGCTTATTCCTTTAATGTCCGACATTTTCCATGCTATGGCCCTTTTGTGTTTCCTTAGTACCCTTAGCAACTCTTCTTTCTCCTGGGGTCCTAGTTCCAAAAACTTGATCGCTGAAATCAGAGTCTTAAATTTATAAAAAGAATGATCGAACCTAGGATCGAACCTAGAAACTAACTTTGACAACGATTTTTAGGCAAGCGCACCTATCGAACAGTAGTATAGTTTAGGCAAGACCGGAATATCGAATCCCAAAGGAACCAAAAGTACTAATACTAACTCTCTTTCTATTATTTAGCCTAAGAATTAAGTGAATAATTATCTAATTTAAATTTAACTATCAACTAAACTAAAGACGCAAAGACAAAAAGAATGAATTTGGGAAAAATAAGCTGGAAGAAAAACTCAGTTGATTAAGACGACACCCTTGGGAAGAATCCACCTAGACTTCACTTATTATCTAACACTGAACCAGACGATGTATTCACTTGACTTGATCCGTAAGACTCCCTAAGTTATATTAAACCCTCTCTCGAAGCGAATAACGTCTAACCCTAGGTTGATTAATTGAAATCTCTTTCTAATTAAAAGCCCTAGAATTGCATTAACTCAATCTATGGACTCCCATATTAGGTTTCACCCTAATCCCGCAAAATCTCGTCACCCTATCTCTAGGCGCACGATCAACTCTGCTTAATTATGCTAGATCTACTCTTAAGCAGGGACTTTTGCTCCTCCACTTAAGTACATCATACTTGAATCAATATCTCGGAAATATCAACACAAGAATTAAGCACACATAATTAAGAATAAGTCAAATATTTATCATATAGTTTAGAAAACAATAACAAGATCCATCATAGGTTTCATCTCCCTTAGGTATCTGAGGGTTTAGTTCATATCTATTAAAGAAAACATCTCAAAAGAAAAGATAAAACAAAACATAAGAAATCCCTAAAACTCCCTGAAGGAATTGAAGGAGAGATCCGCCTTCTTGAGTATAATTCCGACTTCTTGAGATGGATCAACTGGCTATCTTCGAGTAATTCTCCATAAATCTGACCTTTCTGGCTTGGCTCCTTGGACTAGCTAACCGCCCTCTTTCAAGTAACACTTAGGGGGTTTATATAGGCTCTTGGAATGTGTTTCTTCACCCCTAAGTATCTAAATCTGAATGAAATTGCTCTTTGCCATGACAGGGACATGGCCATGTCACACGCCCATGTTACTAGTCTTCAAGTCGTGTTCGGACTTCTTTAATGAGGCACGGCCGTGTGACTCGAGATCAGGCCGTGTTCTAGTAGATTGACATGGCACGGCCGTGTGGTCTTCGGCCAAGGCCGTGTGAATTTTGTGATATGGCCCATTTACTCTGTTTTGGGCCCGTTTTCTGTTCTTTTCATCCTCGGGTGCTTTCCTGGGTATAAAACATGAAAACAAAGGATTAAGAGCACCTTTTTACATAAATCGAGGCTTAATTCATCCAAAAGCATACTAAATGTCAGATTAAAATATGTTACTTTTACGGTTTATCACCTTGACATGTGATTCTTTAATATTTGCTTGGTATCTAGCACATGAACCAACACAAAAACACAAGTCAGATTGGCTAGTAGTGAAATAAAGTAGGCTTTTAGTCATGCTTTTATATATGGACTCAAAAACGGGCATTCTCGCTAAATTTTTGAACAATTTCTCACTAATTGACATGGGAATTCTGGCAAGTTTAGAATTCTTTAGGTCAAACTTCATCACAAGGTTCTTATCATATTTCTCTTGTAAGAGGAATGTGCCATCCTCTAACTACTTAATTTGGAACCCAAGAAATGATGACGACTCACCCACCAGACTCATCTCAAATTCACTTTACATTAGCTTCACAAAGTTGTCTTTTGTAGTAGTTGATGTTGCACCAAAAATTATGTCATCGACATAAATCTAGGCCATTGTAGTTGTGCCTCTATGTCTTTGAATGAACAAGATCTTATCACTAGATCATCTTTGGAAGCCTTGGTCGATCAGGAACTAGGATAGCCTCTCATACCAAGATCGATGGGTTTGTTTAAGACCATACAATGCTTTGCTCAGCTTGTACACATGTTCTAGATATGTAGGGTCTTCAAAGCCTTTTGGTTTTGCCACATACACCTCTTCCTTCAAGAAGTCATTGAGAAAGACACTATTAACATCCATTTGATTTAATTTGATGTTAAGATGAATGGCTACGCCAAGTAATAATCTGATGATTCAAGTCTTACAACAGGTGTAAAAGTTTCATCAAAGTCTATACCTTCAACTTGAGTGTATCCTTAGGCCACAAGTCTTGCTTTGTTAAGAGAGATATGCTCATGTTAATCAATTTTATTCTTAAAGATCCACTTTGTACCAATAATGTTGCAATCAAAAGGCTTCGACACTACCTTCCAAACCCCATTCCTTTCAAAATATTGTAGCTCCTCTTACATGACTTGAATCTAATCTATATCCTTTAAGGCATCCTAGACGGATTTTGGATCAATCTGAGAAGAGTAGTAGGCAAGTCTTATGATGTCTCTATAGTTTCACCTTAGTCTTCTTCTGGTTCAAATCCCTTCACAAACACATCTAATATTGATTGAGGTAACTCAAAATATTCATTTTAACCATCTGATAGATCAACAATATCAACTTCTATAGTTTTGGCATATGGATTCACTACAACTTCCTTAATTCTAGGAGAAGTAGGCACTTTCACGGGTACTTTAGCTGGCACTTCAATGTCATTATCTCTTTCGACTTCATAAGCTCAACATTATCTACCACTACACTAAAAGGCTCTATAACCTTCTGAGTGTGTTTATTATACACTCAAAAACCTTGTTATTGGTTAAATACACCAAGAAGATTCCTTCATCAGATTTTGAGTCAAACTTGCCTTGATGTTCTCGATCCTTCAAGATAAAAAAAGTACTTCCAAATATATAGAAATATTTGAAAATTTCCTTTCTCCTATTCCATGTCTCAAATAAAGTCATGCAAGTCTTTAGCCTGATAAGGACCCTGTTGATCACATAGATTGCAAGTGTTTACTGACTTAACCTAAAATCTATGAGTAACACCTTTGCTGTTGAGCATCACCCTAGCCATCTCTTGCATAATATGGCTATTATGTTCCATAACTCCATTCTGTTGTGGTGTCTTAGCAAATGAGAACTCATGTTTAATTCCTTCCTCATCATAAAACTTAACAAACTCTTTATTTTCAAACTCTCATCCGTGATCACTTCTAATCCTCTTGATCATCCTAATAACTTGGCCTTTTTCATTCATAAGGTTTCTTAAAAATTTTCTAAATTCATTTAAGTTATTAGATTTCTCTTTAAGGAATCTTACCTAAGTAAACCTTGAAAAGTCATCCTATACAAGCACATAACGTTTTCACTTATGCTTTCAATTTACGTAGGACCTATGAGATCCATGTGAAGTAACTCAAGTGATGTTCTTGTTTAAATACAAGACAATTTTTTATGCTTCTATCTATGTTGCTTGCCCTTTAAGTATCTAACAAACACTTTAAGATTAAAGCCACTTAGCTTTAGAGTCCCTTTGACAACATCATACCAAACCAACCTTTAAAGTCCCTCATAGTGTATATAGCCAAGCTTAACATGTCATAACTCTAAGTCTGAAACACTAGCGTTGTTGCTTGACTGATTGAATCACCCTATAGTAGTTGTTAAATGTGTGAGGCCCTTCCATGATCTTCTCTTTTGACTTCGATAAAACTAGACACTTGTCTCTGTTAAAGCTAACAACCATGCCACACAGGTGGCTAATGCTTACCAAGTTAACTTTTAGATCATCCATAAGAAGTATATTCTTCAAATTTGGCATTCCAGGAACATTTAGCATACATTTTCCAAGAATGTGACATTTCTTTCCATCTTCAAATGTAACTTTACCCACATGATAATGTTCAAAGTTAGATAAGTATGTAGGATTAGCTTTCCTGTGCCATAAGCAAACATTTTAGCTTTTTCTTTTTCCACATAAGTTTCTACTTCTTCATAGGCAATGTGCCATGAGAAGTGGGCACTTTTGTGGGCACTGCACAAACTCCATCTCAAATCATGTAACATTTTGAAACATCAGGGTCTGATATGTCTAGGGGCACTATATTAATGACAAACATCTCTATAGGATGTATTACCTTCTCTTTGTCTTGATTATCATAGGTTCAGTGGAACATTCACATGGTTCTTTATGACTCAAAGCTTTCACAAAAACTGTTGGACTCTTCATAGCAGTGTTCCCTTGTCCACGTAACCAATGCCTCCTTCGCATGTATCTATCCTTCCAAAAACAACAATTTCATCTAAATTACCATTGCTAACATTGAACTTCTCAAGCATTAGTTTGGTTGCTACCAACTCTTTCTGTGTTTTCATCAAGTTGTCTAGTTCTTTAACAAGTAAAGATTCTTTATCTTTTACCTTTTTGGTCAGCTTTTCATTTTCCTCCTCCAAATGAGTACTTTCTTTCATCAATTGAACATTCACATCATACACCTGCTCCTATTTTCCAAGCATGGTCTTGAATTTTTATAAGAACCTATCTTCGAAGTCTCTTTCAAATGCAACATTAGAGTCATTATCTGATCCTTCAGTGACTTTTATTGTGAATGCCACATAGTTGATGTGATGATCTTCATCAGATTCAAAGTTACTAGAAGAACCATCATCACTCCAGGTTACAAACATTGACTTCTTCTTTTTCTTCAAAGTGTTGCCACATTCAATTTAGACATGTCCATAACCATGGCACTCATAGCATTGGATACCTTTCTTCTTATCTTTCTTTTTCTCTTCTTTGATGACTACTGTCCGCCTCCAGACATACCAACGTCCAGAGTAGAAATCTTGCATAAAATATATTAAAAAAAGGGTTTTCGCAAGTATACAGGTTAGGTTGTAATATAGTTACAACGGAGTAAGTGAGTACTCCGACGATCGTACCCAAGGGAGGCAAGCACTAAGTTAATTCTAACCTAAGCACAAATAGATCTAATTAGTACTTTAAATAGATTATATTACAATTAAATATAAATAAAGATTTTTGGAATTTATAATAATAGTAAAAAGAAATAAATAACGAGAAATCAAATAGTAGAATTTGTCAAATTTGAGAATGGGTGATTAGCTCGCTTCGATAATCATAACCAACTGTCGCTTTGGACTTTCTTGTTCAATCAACTAGTCGATACCCCAACAGGATCTTTCGATCTTCCACTAGAATAACGAGTCAGTATGAACTACTTATCTCTCGACCTCATAGTCTAGACCGGTTCGGGGTTAAGGTGTTCACAAATAGGCTATACCAATTTTAGGTTAATTCCTACCTTAATGACTTCCTAGGGCCATCAAGCCTAAGGTTTAAATTCTTCCTTTCCTAAACAGTTGATCTGCTAAGAGGACCCTACAAAATAGTTAATTAATCATACATTCACTTGCTAATCCCCTACAAGAGGATTAGTTCCTCATGGATCTCATAAACATTATAGAGTTGATATATAGAATAAACAAGAATAACAATTCAAGAATATAAAGTTTAGAAGCCTGATTTGTATTGAATAGAATGTCGAATCCTCACAGAGTTTGATCAGATTCACAAATTTGATCTCTTCCACAAAAGCAAAGAATAAAATTGAAATAAAGCTAAAGCCCAAGAAAAGAGAAAGATTAAAGACTAAAACTATGAAGAAAATTATACAATACAAAAAGTTGCCCATAACATGTATTAAATGAACCTATTTATAGACTTAGAGTGGCTGTCATCCTTAACCCTAGGTCAACTGTTGTCCTTGTGCTTAATGTTTAATTGTGCAGACCAAAACCCCTTGGCTCGTAATTATTTTTAGTACAGAGGTGATGTCACGACACACCAGGTCTTGTGTCGCGACATCGAATGCAATATGCTCATCTTCAGGGTAGATTCAGGGGTGTGTCATGACACCGAAGGTATTCTTGAAATTCTTCTATTCTGCTCCATATGTTGCAACATCCAGCTCTATGTGTTATAACACAACGACCAATATCGAGTTAGCACACATTTTAATGGTCTCATGCACGCTCACAAAGCATATTAGCTTACCCTTAGGCCTCATTCGGCCCCTAAGGTCAATAAAAGACTCAAATTACACATTTTATTGAATGTAGATAGAGTTATGAAAACTTAACTAAAACTTAACCAAAGTGCTTGTATTCAAGCTCCTAAAGTGTGAAAATTGATTTAATTTGCTACACCGAATTACAGTAGATCAACTACACCTTTAGATTTGTTCTTGGGAACACTCTTATTAACTGCAAACTTCTTTAGTCTTCTTGACTGCTTCTTAAAGGCTTTTCTAAAGTTCTGAGTAAGCAACACAATTTATTCTTTAAGTTCCTCAATCGTAATGGAGTTGGAAGTTGGCACTTTATTAGCCACTTGTAGAGAAATATTTGAATCTTGGGTTCTCAAAGTTTCGAATTTAGTGGTTAAATTTTGTATCTTGGTCTAGTACTTGACAGTCTTGGTTCCCTCATGTGTTGTCTATAGAATGTCCCAAGCCTCCTTTTCAATAGTACACTTTGAGGTTCTCTTAAATTCTTGCTAGTTAACTCTAAAAAAAAATGGCACATAATGCTTTAAAGTTAGCATTAACAAGATGTTGTCATCAGTGGTCCATTCTAATTAGGATTTTGGAACTCTTCCAACTCCGGTTTTCAACCATGGGATGTTGCCATCTTGTAAGTATGGATCACCAAGCCTTTTTGTCAATCGATTTGATGTAAGCCTTCATTTTAGCCTTCCAATAGGCATAGCCACAATCTAGCAGAAAAAGACAGGTGGATGAATATCCTTCCATGTCTTGCAACTAACAACACTAGAAATCACCATTAGCTATGTTAAGTAGGAGAATCTAATGCCAATTGTTGACCTGAACCAGTGATCCTAGTTCTATAACATCCAGTATAGAATCCTCACTTCTATACTTAAAAAGGACTAGATCTCTCACCACTAAATTCCCTCATAAGAATTTAATTTGTTAATCCACCAGCAAAAGGTTTTGCTATCTCAAATGCACTTTCATAATAAAATTCATCAATGAACTGATAAGTGCTTTCACTTCTCTATACATAAACTTACACAAGTCCTTCAAGTATATAGAAGTTTTCGAGACTTGCTAACATATTAAATATCAATTACTATCCCTTTTAAATAGTAGCTAAAATAGCTAAATACAATATAATAATAACATCAAAAGTAAGGTGGATTGTTGGAAGATAAGTCATCAAGTTTTGTCTTGATCCAACATCATTGATCCAAAGGATTTGGTAAGATTGATCTAATCCAATCATTAAGATATGTTCGTCTAAATGAATTGATCTTCATTTTTGGCTTGAATAACTCCACAATATCAGCATAGCCCAAAAATTTTGTTTCAATAAATTACCATATGGCAAGTATGACTCTCTCGTAGTGGTGATGGAATTAGGCACTTTCATTAGCACATAATAGCCACTTCAAAAACTTACATCAACACTTATAAATTAATTACTTGAATTTAATAAATAATAATTAATTAATTTAATTTAATTTAATATCACATACTAATCAATTAAGCTTATTAGATTTATGAACTTCATAATTAATCATGTGAAAGAATGTAAAATAAAATGTGCATAAAAGTAATAATGCATGCCCCTACTATACTTCTTTTAATTTTGTCAATTTGATTCATTCTTTCTTTATTTTATGAAAATCCACGACATAAATTATGTTATAAGTTTGCAATAATTATCTCTCTATAACATATTATGTTATAGATTGTTATAGTTGTATGATAACCAACTCTATTATAGACAAAATCTTAATAATCAAATAAAATTATTAAAAGAGAGTTAATTGTATTTGATAAATGGTTTAATCACCTCAGGGTTTCCTTATGATCTTGTAATAGAGTTTTGAATATTTACTTAAAACCAAACCATTTTTAACTCCTTAGTCCTAACTCTAGCTATTCTCCAATATACTTCTTCACATCCAACATCACTGTCGTTCTTAATGCACTCTCTCCTCTCTTTCTCTCCCTAGGTGGTCCCTCATTGCTTCCTCTTTATATTTCTCTTACCACTTTCTCCATTTCTTCATCTCTTATATCTAACATTGCTCATTCACTTTTTCTTTTTTTCTCTCTTTTTTTTGTTGTTGTGAAAACCACTACATGTTCCATTTATACACTTGCTAGCTTGGTTTTTGTTGGTTTTAATTGAATATATAAACCCCTCGCCAACCTTCCTACCAACAGATACAAGAAACTTGGTCTTAATTTCCCAAAGATGTCGAGCCGAAGGTCGTCGTCGAGGCAGTCCACCGGCAGCGTTTCCCGGATTTCCGATGATCAGATAATTGCACTTGTCTCCAAGTTACGCCACCTTCTTCCTGAGATTCGTGACAACCGATCTGACAAGGTACTTTGAAAACTTTGTCTTCCAAGCAGTACAAGTGAAAAAAAGTGTGTATCATTATGGAATTTAAATACTACATTATCAATCAAATTTATTGAAATCTGACAACCTATATGTACTACTTCCCCTGCCGCACGTACCACATGGGAATAGTTTGTTTCAGTTGGGAATAATACTAGTCTTCCAAAAAAGCAACCAGCTTGAAACTTTGACCCTTCCATAATATCATAATAAAGGTTTAGATAACCACATTGTGATCCTAAATTCTTTTGTTTTAACCTTTTCTTTAATGATGATACTGATTAATAAGGCTCGTGATAAATAAGGTGAGACTTGTACATTTGTTGTACTGATTGGACTCAATAATATCATGTAAAGTGATAAAGAGTGGAGCAGCTTTGTCAGAAAGAAAGTGACCTGTATGTATATGGATTCCAGTAATTCATATCTTGACTCGGCTGGTTTACTCGGTTATATTTAGCCATTTTCTTCAAAAATTTTTGTTTTGATGTTTATGGCTATTCTTTCTAATAGATTCGATCATGTATTTTTAAAATGGTTTGTGTTTGAGTTGAGTCTTGTATCTTTTCTTTTTTGAACAATGTCTAGGTTTAAATCTACATTATTTCATTTAAAGTGCAACGTGTCTTATCTTCATACTTAATATTTGTTGGTATTCTAATATTTTTTTTTTGATTTAAGAGTTTGTATTATTGTTAGAAAAATTCTTTAAAAATTTAAAATATTTATTTTAAACTTAATATTATAAAGTAAAAAAATCAATTTAAATTATTTAAATACATGGATATTATGATTATAAAATATCAATTTTGAACTTTAAATATAAAGTAAATTATTTGTTTAATCTAATTTGAATTCCTAAATTACATTTTAGATACTAAAATCACATATAAATATAATTTTTGTAAATTAATAAAAATTTATGTATAATAAAATAATTAACTTAAATATAAAGTATCTTTATTTTCTCGATATAATTACTTTATTAATATTATCATATTTGAAATATAAATTTAATTGTTTAACTTAAAATGCTATTTTGAAAATGATGTTTTCGAAAAGGGTGAGACTTAGCTCACGTTCCATAAGTCTACGGACAAATGTAAGTCGTCCAATTATTACGATTATTTAAATTTAAAATATTAATTTAATATTTTTATAAAATTTTAAAACCTTAAACCCTTTAATCCTAAAAGCTTAAATGTTAAAATCATCGATTCTAAATTCAAAAACCATAAGTATAACTTTAAATTTAATTAAAAATAAAAATAATCCAAATATTTATTTAATATTGCTTTTGATTATAAAAAAAAGTTATAACTATCTTTTTAAATTTTATACTTTTTTAAAAAGTTAATGAATTAATTTAACTAAAAAAACAAAAAAGGTCAAATTGACAAAAATGTTTGAGAGCTTAATTTGACATTTTACAATTAAAAAACTAAAAGAGAACAAATAATCCAACCATTGGTAACAATCCGTGAACTTGCAAACTATTTATTTAAGGGTTAGTATTTGACATACTAGTAGTATATATTTTTATTCCATAAGTACTTTTAAAAATTGTCATGTGTCTCTTTCTATTAAAATATTTATTTTATTTTACTATACTTTTTATAGATACTTGTTAACTCTTTAATCCTGTTTGCGAAGTATAAAAACTCTACTAATAATATACCAAATATTATTTCTTTACTTAATATTACTTTTATTTAAAAAATTGATTTGACTTAAAAAAGTGTTCAACAACCTCAATATTAAACTCACCTTTAAGATCCTGAAATCTGAGTTGAAAATCCATTAGCGGCATTTGAAAATTGATGCATAAAAAATCTTAAGAAAAAATCTAACAAATGAGCTAGAATTTTTGATAAAGGTTAAAAAGTTATCGCGTGAGCTCTAGCCATACAGTAGAATTTCTACTAAACTGGGTCGACATGGGATTGCAGGTATCAGCATCCAAGGTTTTACAAGAGACGTGCAATTACATTAGAAGCTTGCATAAAGAGGTGGAAGATCTAAGTGACCGACTCTCTCAGCTCTTGGCTACCATTGATGCCGATAGTGCCGAGGCTGCTATTATTAGGAGTTTACTTATGTAATAATAATCCAACTTTACTATTATGATTTATTAGGTTCGGTCGCTAGGTCCAACATAAACTAGATTATAGTTTAAGATGCTTATCCCATGTGCATTGTAATTACTTAGTATAATAAAAAGACTTGCAATAGCAAAGCCTTTTAATTGTAATGACAATATGGATGACTTATATAATTATGTTTAGCTTTTCATATATTTAAAAGATTATATCGTGATTTTTCTATTCATTAAGTATAAATATTTTAAGATATAACAATTATTAAGATTAGACACATTAACGTTTGATTTCATGGTTACAAAATCCATATTTCAATCTCTTCTTCATCAAAGTTTAGTTAATTTTTTAACATACATGAAATTAATATGATTAAGAAAGAAGAGAGAAGCGAATTAGAATAATATTATTTTTATCTTAAGCTTTTTGTCGGTAATTAACATGGTAGGGGTCAACACATTGGGAAGTGATTAATTTGAACCAATATTAGTTAAGTTTTGCTCAAGTATAACCTCGGTGAATTTCATTTCTTCTTATTTTATCCATACACATAATTTATTTGCTTGTAGTTTCTTTTTTTCTTTTTATGATCAGATAAACTCAAAAAGAAGGTAAAAGGTGTGGGATCTAGTGTTTTTATTGTAGATGTTTTGTCATTAATAGTTTTAATTTTTTATATAAATTGGTTAATAAAATTTTATTATTAAAATTATTCTTTTTTTTTGTATATTTGTACATAGGTTTTGCATGAAAAACAAAATGTATTAGTAAATATTGACTCACTGATTACCTTACGTTTAACTAATATTAAATTGCATCATATGGTTAAATTGTGATGTGCGAAGACAACGTATATTAGTAGGTAATCTAAATGGTTCGTAGTTTGAAGAATCAAAGTTGAGTAAATTGATTCAAGGGACTATTATGTCGTTTGTCAAGACTAATTGGGGAGATATCTTTTCTTGGGTATTAGAGTGGATGACTCCCAAAAAGATAGAGACATAGATGTGACTACCTAAACTGACAATACATCAGATAAGATCCAAGTTGAATTCATCTTAAATCCATTTATAGATTTGTTCACTTATGACGTTCATGGTGTTACTTCATTCCTAAGTAAGTAACAGACTATGTGTATGTAGCTAGTGAATTTTGATAAATAAAAAGCCTGAGCTCAATTGGTAATAGAGTTGAAAATTGGTATGTTGGGTATACAATTTAAGTATGGGCGCATAAATTTACCTACAATAGTGGAATTCATAGCTCAATAAAGAGTAAACGACATCCTCTCACTAACATTGCATAGTTTATGAAAAAAAAAATGGTCATGGGTCATTTGTTAAGGACGAATGATTTTTATTACTATTTGTTAGTAATAGACTTTTTCATGGTGGAACATGCAATGGTTACCAAAAGATAAAATATGATCATATTGGATGAATGAATTTAACCTAAAGAGATTAAGAATATCTTATAAATGTAATACACTAATGATAAGGTCATTGGGCAATCATAGTTATAAGTTGCTTTCGTAATGGTATATAATAATGGAGAGTTCAGTCGTTGTACTTTTAGTGGATTGACTCCATGATTAAATAATGTTGTAGTTAATGAACGAAGAGTCAAAACTTAATTAGAAATTATTTGAACCCTAGTTATATATGTCCAATCAATCCATCAACTACCTCAACACAACCTTTTTACATATTGTAATTAGAACCAACATATTGATTGAATAAAAATGACGAATAGAGAAATAGATTGTATGTATTTCTATCCGCAGTAAATGCATTTTCTCTCAAGGAACAAGAGGTGGCTTAGAAATTATTTTAATTTATTTTAATTGTTATTTAATTTATTGTAGTTAAATAATTGAGTTCAAAGTAAAAATTAAATTAATCAATCATTGTAATTTTACAAAATGGGACAATTAAATTTTTTTACTTATACATTTTAGTACAATAAAGTGATCATGACTTTAATGAAATTAGAATTGAGTTGAGAAAATAATTTAATTGAAAGAGCTAATTAAATTTATTTTAATTAAATAAATAATATTTGGAGAATAGAAAACTAGTTGTTGGGTTGGATAAATTATATGAGCTTCTTTTAAGACAGGATAACATATATAATTGTACCCAATATATGGAAAGCCCAAATAAACCCATCAGTTTAGGGGTGGGCGGCACACTATGTTTCCCAGAGAGAGTATGCAGCCCACTATAGGACTAAAAGGATTCAATGTTTTTTTATTGAAATAATCTTATTTTGTCACTTCTTGTTCTAGTAAAACTCTTGTGGTATTTTCCTATATATAGGAACTATGGGCTAAGTCAAATAGACACATTATTGAGCATAATTACTTTGTCGAAATATAGTGAGATTTATTCTTAAAATTAAAATCTATTTTTTGTGAGAACTCAAAATTTTGACTTAAGGTTTCTATTTCAATGGAAAGATAATTAACTTTTTCCACTGAAAAGGTAAAGTTTTCATTGTGTGATCGGTTCAAAAATTAGAGTCTACTTTTTAAATAATTGGGGGGTTCAAGAATAGCAGAGAAGTCCGTTTTGGTTGGAAGGCGGGAATCAATGAGTCTTGTTAAGAGATTAACACATGTACTAAATTTGATAAAATTTATTGTCATAGATAACACAAGAGTTTAGTTTTGAGAAAAAAAATTAAAAATATACAATGAAAGAAAATGTTTTCAAACCTGACTTTTCCCAACAAATGGGTGCCAAAGTTTGTGTTCTAGGATTGAAAAATCTTTATGGATTGGATTTTACTTCGATAGGTCAACTTTTACTAAGAGAGTGGTGAATTAGTAATTAAAAACTTTACGCTAAGGTGAGAGAAAATAGAAAAGAATAACACAATGATTTATAGTGGTTTGACCAAACAAAGAGGTAGCAGGAAGCAATATAGAGCTAAAAAAACAATCTTAACAAATATTGCAAAGTAAAGAACCTTTTGATCTGAGATTGATAAAGTAAATTTATTGCTAAGTAGTGCTTGACAGTTGGTTATTTATTTGTTGGTCTGTTGCTATGGAGCATACAGGTGTTGAGGGGGAGAGGTTATCTTTAAGAATGAGCTTGCTACTAAGGAGCAACTATTTGCTACTGTAATAGTGGGGACCTCTTACTAAGGGTTAGGTGCTAATGGGAAAAGGTTGTTGTTGAGGAGTAGGATCTTGTTATTGAGCAGCTATTTGATGTTGATATGGTAAAGACATTTACTTGAGGGACATATGTTAAAGAACAAGTGCTGAAAGCGGGATGTTACTTTTGAAGAGAAAGAGCTTGTTGTTGTGGAGCAGTTGTTTGTTACTAACGTGCAAAAGACCTTTCTCTATAGGGTAGGAATTGAAAAATAAGTGTTAAAAGGGAGAGATTTTTGTTAAGGAGTATTATCTTACTATTTTAGAGTAATTGTTTACTGTTGACATGGCAGGGACCCCTTTTTAAGTGGCAAGTAATAAAAGGGTCCTTGCCATGTCACATAAATCTTAACAAGGGGTCCTTTTTTAAGGAGCAAAAGCTTGCTTCTGAAGAGCATTCGTTTGTTCCTGATGTGGTAAAGACCTCCCTTTAAGAGGTAGGTGCTAAAGAACAAGTGTTGAAAGAGATCCTCTTTAAGGAGAAACTACTTATTGTTGACAAGGCAGTGACATCTTCTTAGGGGGTAGGTATTGAAGGGTAGAGGTGTTGGAAAAATCTGGTTAAGAAAACAGTTATTTAGTTATAGTGGAAGTTTAAATTTTTTTTTTAAAATTGAGTCGTTGTGTTATTTATAACAATAAACCTAAACTAGAAATATATTTGTGCTTTGTGCGAGGCGGATAAAAATCAATCATGACTTTCAAAAGAACGACCTTCTCCACTATTATCATACCACGAATTGTGTTGAATATGGGCTTGGACAACATGAACCAAATCACAGAAAAGAAACAACTTACTTACTTTCAATAGGAAAGTAATTTCTTTTTATAAACCGGTAAAACTTGTAATTCCCAGAAAATAAATTTTATTCTATGTAAATAAATTATCAACAGAGATGTCAATATCAATACATGGGTATGTGTTAGAGAACAACATATTGGACTGACCCGCTATGAGTATGTTTCTTGGATTATTATGTAATAGTCACAACATTACTCATAGTGATAACTATGTATATAATCCTCAGACTTGAAGTCTGATAAACCGTAAAAGTAACATATTTATACCCTGAATTGTGTAAAAAGGTGCTCTTAATCCTTTGTTTTCATGTTTTATACTCAGGAAAGCGCCCGAGGATGAAAAGAACGAGAAACAGACTTAAAACGGGCCAAATGAGCCAATTCACGAAATCAACATGGCCTGGACTTCAAGCCACACGATCGTGCCCCTTTAACAGGCTTACACACGGGCCTAAACGCGAGTCACACGGCTGTGTCCCATGCAACAGGCTCGAACACGGCCTGGCCACGACTTACACGGGCGTGAGCCATGGGCGTGTCCCTATCGCGGCCAAGAGGAGTTTTACTCGGAATAGGATACTTGGAGGCAAAGAAACACATTCCAAAGTCTATTCAAACACCCTAGTAGGAATTTTACTTAAATTAGGATACTTAGGGGCCAAGTAAGGCATCTCAAAGTCTATATAAACACCCAATGGGGCAACTTGAAAGGGAGTTCGGCAGAAGCCCTCTGTCGGAGCGGTTAGCTAGGCCAAGGAGCCGAGCCAGAAAGACCAGATTTGTGGGAATCACTTGAAGATAGCCAGTTGATCCATCTCAAGAAGCCGGAATTCTACTCAAAACGGCGGATCTCTCCTTCAATTCCTTCAGGGAGTTTTAGGGATTTCTTATGTTTTGTTTTATCTTTTCTTCTCAGATGTTTTCTTTATTTGATATGAACTAAACCCTCAGATACCTGAGGGAGATGAAAGCTAAGACATATCTTGTTATTATTTTCTGAACTATATGATAAATATTTGACTTGTTCTTAATTATGTGTGCTTAATTCTTGTGTTGATATTTCCGGGATATTGATTCAAGTATGATGTGCTTAGGTGGAGGAGCAAAAGCCCCTGCTTAAGAGTAGATCTAGCATAATTAAGTGGAGTTGATCGCATGCCTAGAGATAGGGTGACGAGATTTTGCCAGATTAGGGTGAAACCTAATATGGGAGTCCATAGATCGAGTTAATGCGATTCTAGGGGTTTTAATTAGAAAGAGATTTCAATTAATCAACCTAGGGTTAGACGTTATTCGCTTCGAGAGAGGGTTTAATATAACTTAGGGAGTCTTATGGATCAAGTCAAGTGAATACATCGTCTGGTTCAGAGTTAGATAACAAGTGAAGTCTAGGTGGATTCTTCCTTGGGTGTCGTCTTAATCAACTGAGTTTTTCTTCCAAGTATTTTCCTAAATTCATTCTTTTTGTCTTTGCGTCTTTAGTTTAGTTGATAGTTAAATTTAGATTAGATAATCATTCACTTAATTCTTAGGCTAAATAATAGAAAGAGAGTTAGTATTAGTACTTTTGATTCCTTTGGGATTCGATATTCCGGTCTCCTAAACTATACTACTGTTCGATAGATGCGCTTGCCTTAAAATTGTTATCAGAGTTAGTTTCTAGGTTCGATCATTCTCTTTATAAATTTAAGACTCTGATTTCGACGATCAAGTTTTTAGCGCCGTTGCCGGGGGACTGAAATATTAAGAACGCTCAATTTTTATTACTTTAGCCATTTTTTTATTGCAATTTATTTTTATTTTTTATTTGTTTTTACTTTGCTAATTTTTCCTTTATTTACTTTTGGCAGATAATTTTAGTCTATAGAGAAGATGGCACTGAATAATTATCAAGTCATGAGGACAATTCCTACTAAAGCAGCCAGTGCATTCAACCTCGACGCAGTTACCATGCTGTCAAATCAGGTAGAGATGTTACATAAAAAATTTGATGGTCTATACGGTTCTTCGCAGGTACACCCAGAAATGCAATATGACTCGAACCTAGGAGGCGTGGCGAATCTTAAGTACCCACCCTATAGATATGGCATGGAAAACGAGCAAGCTCACTATATGGGTAACTATTCTAGACCTCAAAATAATTTTTATAGTGACACTTATAATGCAGGTTGGAGGTACTATCCTAATTTCTCGTGGGATGATCAAAGTAGCCAAAGACCGGAACTTCCTCCAGATTTTTAACAACCACCTCACCAACAGGAAGAGGAGTCGAACCTTGAGGAGATGCTGACAAAATTCACAGCAGCCACAGAAACACGTTTCCAAAAGGTAGAAACAAAACTTGAAGTATTGTCACAGGAGCTCAAGGATCAGTTAGGTCAGCTTACTAAATTGATATCAGAACAACTACAAGAAAGCTTGCCAATCAAAACTGAAACTAACCCAAAGAGCAAATTCAAGTCGTAACGGCTCATGACAGTGAAAGGTTAGTGGAATCTGACCCAAGGCAAGAGCCTGTGGTAAGTGGAGGTAAGGTTAAGGTAAGCCAGGATTTACCAAACCCGGTAATTACAGAGTACCAAGCTCGTGTGCCATACCCCAATGCGATAAAGAAGGACCACATAGAGGAAGAATTTGGTAAGTCTCTTAAACTTCCAAAGAAATTTCATATTAACTTGTCATTTCTTGAAGCTCTTTCGCTGATGCCAGATCCTAGGCCTCGTGTCGATAAAGAAGAAAATCATGAGGAACGAAGGCTTTGGATTGATAAACTAGACGAATGGAAGACACACTTCAAGAGAGACTAAAAACACACGAAGCAAAAACAAGGCAATTTCATGACGAACTTAATGATGGGACAAACCAGCTTAAAATAGGAGATCAGGTATTCAAAATCTCCCCAGATGGAACAGTCGAGGTAACTAGTCCTAAAATTAGCACCTTTAAGGTAAACACTACTCGACTTAAACTTTATATCCATAACCGAATTGATTGCATGAGTAAGGATTTTCACCTCCTCAAACCACCCTGATTATGCGAATGAGAGGTAAAGTCTAGCTCAAGACTTTAAACGAGCGCTTCTCGGGAGGCAACCCGAGTACTAACTGTACTAATTAGTTTGGTTTTCTTTCTTTTCGTATTTAGGCGTAGGTTTCCATACCCACATGGCCTTGCTCACGGCCGTGGCCGTGGCCGTGTGGACACCACGACTAGGCACATGGGCGTGGACCGTATCTCTATTTAATTATTTACTTTTATTCCTATTTTTATTTTTATTTTTATTTTTAATTTTTTTACTTCCTTTATTATTTTCTTCTTATTCTTCGTGCTATTTAGATTTAGCTCAGGATACAATAAAAACAGGACGGCTGCTTCGAGGATTCAATCTCAAATGGTTCGAGGCGCTTCCCCACGTTCACCTCCAATCCTATCCGAATTCTTCTCATTGACTTCATCCAAAACTCAGGAAGTTTTACTTCTCCCCCCATCTTACAATTTTCTGATCATTTTGATATTATCTATCTTTGTACATTGAGGACAATGTACATCTTAAGTGTGGGGGGGTTAACTATAGTATTATTTGAAAAAAAACCTGAATTATGCATTGTTCGAAAGTAAGGTTTCTCATATTATGATTAGAATGAAATTCCCCTGATTTATGATTTTTGTTAATATGTTTTGGATTAAGTCATTGATAATTGTGCATTGATGATTAAACTTTAAAGATACTAGAGAATCAAGCATGATAAATCTATTTTTCAGAATAATTTTTTTTAGGTTGTCTACCTGAATCTGAATGTTACCTTGAAGTTTGAAATTTACGAGGTTGATATCAAAACACCTATAATTTTTGTGAGATCTTGAGCCTTATAGAGCATATATTCTTTTTCATGCTCACTTTTTGATTATGAGTGTGTCAACATTGATTTGTTATTCTAGAACTTGCCTCGATTATACATGTTGAGACCACATCTATGATTTGATATACAGAGATGAAAAAGGCACCTAGGTTTTAACTCACTCACTCTACTAAAAAGCCTACCTTCATAATTAACCCTTAGTGAATCCTGTTTAATCCTAACAAACTTTTTTATTGACTCACCTACTAATATTAACCCAAAACCCTTTGTATTTGTTATCACCATTCTTCCTTGACTCCCTTTTTGTCGAGATTTGATTTTGAGCAGTTGCCTAACTATGTTCTATATTTCAGTTGTAAAAGTTCTTTTCTATTATTATTTGACTTGTTCTTAAAAAAAAAAGAAGTATATCCATTATTAGTTCTATAATTAAGTGAGCTTACATGTTTAAATTCCAAATCTTGAAGAAAAAGCTCGTATTATTAGTTTTTAATTTATGTAATTATTAAGAATCAGTTCATTTTTCTAGTTAGGTAAATTGTCAATTCAATCTCGATTCTAACCCCTTTAATTCAACCTTTATCCACACCTTTAACCTAAGCCCCGTTACAACCCTGTTAAAAGACCTTTTGATTTGTGTATCATCTCATATTATAGTGGTGGAGATTTGATTTTCATGCAAGCCTATGGGATTAACTCTTCATGTTTGACTTCTGAGTGCCTAAATTCTGAACCTTAAACACTTCGAGTGATTTGAGTGAATCTTTAGTGAGGATGTCAATTCTTGTCGGTTTCAAATCAGAGGTAATTATTCAGGTAAGGGGAAACACCTAACGTTTTCGGGCTATAAATGTATGACTTTATTTGTTTGAATTTTTAGGACTCTTTGAGTTGAATTATCCATGTACGAATTATCTTTGAATTATGATGGAACATTATTGATAAATTTTATGAATTGAGGACAAGCAAAAGCTTAAGTGTGGGGGTATTTGATAAACCGTAAAAGTAACATATTTTAATCCCACATTTAGCGTACTTTTGGATGATTTATACCTCGAATTGTGTAAAATAGTGCTCTTAATCCTTTTTTTCATGTTTTATACTCAGAAAAGCACTCGAGGATGAAAAGAATGAGAAAGGGGCTTAAAACGGGCCAAATAGGCCAATTCACGAAATCAACAATGCCTGGACTTCAAGCCACACAGCCGTGCCCCTTTAACAGGCTTACACATGGGCCTAACCTCGAGTCACACGGCTGTGTCCCATGCAACAGGCTCGAACACGGCCTGGCCACGACTTACACGGGCGTGAGCCATGGGCGTGTCCCTACCGCGGCCAAGAGGAGTTTTACTCGGAATAGGATACTTGGAGGCAAAGAAACACATTCCAAAGTCTATTCAAACACCCTATTAGGAATTTTACTTGAATTAGGATACTTAGGGGCCAAGTAAGGCATCTCAAAGTCTATATAAACACCCAATGGGGCAACTTGAAAAGGAGTTCGGCAGAAGCCCTCTGTCGGGGCGGTTAGCTAGGCCAAGGAGCCGAGCCAGAAAGACCAGATTTGTGGGAATCACTTGAAGATAGCCAGTTGATCCATCTCAAGAAGCCGGAATTCTACTCAAAACGGCGGATCTCTCCTTCAATTCCTTCAGGGAGTTTTAGGGATTTCTTATGTTTTGTTTTATCTTTTCTTCTCAGATGTTTTCTTTATTTGATATGAACTAAACCCTCAGATACCTGAGGGAGATGAAACCTAAGACATATCTTGTTATTATTTTCTGAACTATATGATAAATATTTGACTTGTTCTTAATTATGTGTGCTTAATTCTTGTGTTGATATTTCCGGAATATTGATTCAAGTATGATGTGCTTAGGTGGAGGAGCAAAAGCCCCTGCTTAAGAGTAGATCTAGCATAATTAAGTGGAGTTGATCGCATGCCTAGAGATAGGGTGACGAGATTTTGCCAGATTAGGGTGAAACCTAATATGGGAGTCCATAGATCGAGTTAATGCGATTCTAGGGGTTTTAATTAGAAAGAGATTTCAATTAATCAACCTAGGGTTAGACGTTATTCGCTTCGAGAGAGGGTTTAATATAACTTAGGGAGTCTTATGGATCAAGTCAAGTGAATACATCGTCTGGTTCAGAGTTAGATAACAAGTGAAGTCTAGGTGGATTCTTCCTTGGGTGTCGTCTTAATCAACTGAGTTTTTCTTCCAAGTATTTTCCTAAATTCATTCTTTTTGTCTTTGCGTCTTTAGTTTAGTTGATAGTTAAATTTAGATTAGATAATCATTCACTTAATTCTTAAGCTAAATAATAGAAAGAGAGTTAGTATTAGTACTTTTGGTTCCTTTGGGATTCGATATTCCGGTCTTGCCTAAACTATACTACTGTTCGATAAGTGCGCTTGCCTTAAAATCATTGTCAGAGTTAGTTTCTAGGTTCGATCAGTCTCTTTATAAATTTAAGACTCTGATTTCGACGATCAAGGTCCTCATTTTCCCAACATCGCGAGTCGTATATTTTGATACAATCAATCGTCTATCGTAACAGGTTGTAATATAAAAACTGATGTTAGGTATGCCACAATCTATGTATGGAACATGATTGATCAAAATAGGATTTGTACCTCTTACATAATGGGAGAAATATCTTAGGCCACTTGATGGAGTGAAACTAAAAATGCATGGTTATCCTCAAATAAGTTTATATGAGATGTAACCTCCTTAACCCGGCCTAAACATTATGGCCAAATTGAAAAGACTACATTAGCCACCGAAATGGTAAGCAGATCTTTTGACCTTTGAAAAATCTCTAACACGACTAATTTTGAAGAAAACTGTTATTGATGATCCAAGTTAGATAAAACATTGGGTTATCTTACGAGAAACTTTAACTTGTCTAACTTTAGGAAAGTCATCACTTTTGAAATTAAATAACATTAAAGTGTTCATTTAATTAGGTCATATTTACTTAGAGTCCATTTAAAGTTATCATGACTAAGTTTTAATTTAATTGATATTATTATTAATCTAACAATAAAAAAACATGAATTAAAATACATTTAAATGGATTTCTTTCTTTGATTTGAAAGTTTGAGAGATTATGTGTAAAACTAGATCCGATCATGGGTTAGGTCACCCTTTTTGAAGGTACGTTTCAAAAGTGAGAGATTTTAAAAAACGATTAGGTTTAAAAAATGAGCTTGGACAAAAATAAGTTTCATTTTCTAAACGGGTCGTGCCTCGGGTAAGATTTTTAGGCCAGACACGGTTCGAATCTGCCTAAATTTTTTTCTCTGTTGTTGTTTTGCTGTTATTTTGTTATTATTTGCTACTATTTTTGTAACACTCCGAACTTGGTCTAGAAGTTAGGACCAAATCTGGAGAAATTACACTAACTCGTTTGGAAAACTGATTTTAGTAAGTGTTTAGCAAATACAACCTTTGCAAACAATCATTATAAAGCTATTTATTCACTTTTGGAAAATGCTTGAGGATTTACTTAATTTGCAGCAGGAAACCTTTTTCAGAGTTTGAGTTTTGAAAAACGAAATTTGTTTTGTCGACTTAAGTGATTTTGCAGTCTCACGTTTGAAAATGTCAATTACTGATGAATTAAGAGAAAACCCAAAACGAGTTCAAAACATATTACAAACCTAAAATATCAAAACTAATAATTTTGAAATTCACCATATTTACATTAAATGTAAAACAATTCGAGTTCCCATACATCGTCCAGTCCTAAGTCAGAGGTTTACCTAAACAGACAAAGATAAAACAAAGAGGTGAACTATGGAGCTGAATGTATAACTAAACTCAAATAGAGATCAAACAAAACATAATATAAAAATCAGTGTAACATAGAGAATTTCATAACGATCATATAACCGAAGTGGAAAAAATCAGAGTATCACAGAGATTTTCATAACAATAGTGTAAATAGAATAGAGAATGTTTGATTATGTCAATGTTGTATTTTCAGAAAATCAAAATGTAGATTTTCAAAAATATCCTACACACCAAAATAGAGTTCCCCAAAACTCTTCAAGCCAAATCACACCAACAGATAATTGTGGACAGTGCCACCAGATTTGTAGTTAAAATTTTCAAATTAGATATATGGGGTCAACTCACCATAATTGCAGACAAGCTGCTAGACAGAATGTTGGATAAACCACCAGATAATGCAAATCATTATACTGCTAGAAATTTCCCCCTTTTACATCATCCCAAACCTCATGCAATGTATCATGGCATGCATATTCAAAATCAGAGTGATGAGCATGTAGGACATGCTGTCGTACAATAATAGAATAGAAGGCATGGTAATCCACGCTATGCAGAATAAATTTTTAGATCTCATTGAGTCATATCAGATTTGCCATGAGATCACACACATGGTTATATATATCCAAATCAATCTCAAACCAATCAACATATTCGAACGTCACATGTTCTCGTTCAACAAAGTACAAAGAGACATACTATAATTAACAGAACACAGATCATACCTAGATAAATCACATATCTTATCCACATCCCAAATAAAAGCACATCATATACTAACAGATCATACTTACTTAACTTATATCGTATCAAGCATACGTACAGATAACAGATTATACACTAACAAATCACCATATATCAAACTTTATAGCATAATTCAGACCATATGGACCCTATAGAAGGCTACATTCGACTGAAATAATGTTTACGGCCCTAGGGAAAATTTTTAGTTTTTAGGTCCACACACTTATGTGGATTCACAAGGCCTATAGGGCTGGCCCGTGTGGTTCACATGGCCTAGCACACGGTCGTGTGACCCAACTCAGAGAGTTCCACGGTCTAGCACACGCCCGTGTGACTCAATACCTGATAAACCATAAAAGTAACATATTTTAAGCCCACATTTAGTATGCTTTTGGATGAGTTAAGCCTCGATTTATGTAAAAAGGTGCTCTTAATCCTTTGTTTTCATGTTTTATACCCAGGAAAGCACCCGAGGATGAAAAGAACAGAAAACGAGCCCAAAATAGAGTAAATGGGCCATATCACGAAATCCACACGGCCCGGGCCCAAGACCACACGGCTGTGCCTCCCGTCCTACTAGAACACGACCGTCTCCCGATTCACACGGTCGTGCCTCATTCAACAGGATTGAACACGGCCTGGCCATGACTTACACGGGCGTCTGCCATGGCCGTGTCCCTGTCACAGGAAAGAGCAATTTCATTCGGATTTGGATACTTAGGGGTGAAGAAACATATCTCGAAAGCCTATATAAACCCTGATCGCTGGAATCATAGTCTTAAATTTATAAAGAGAATGATCGAACCTATCAACTAACTCTGACAATGATTTTAAGGCAAGCGCACCTATCGAACAGTAGTATAGTTTAGGAAAGACTGGAGTATCTAATCCCAAAAGAACCAAAAGTACTAATACTAACTCTCTTTCTATTATTTAGCCTAAGAATTAAGTGAATGGTTATCTAATCTAAATTTAACTATCAACTAAACTAAAGATGCAAAGACAAAAAGAGTGAATTGGGGAAATACTTGGAAGAAAAACTCAGTTGATTAAGACGACACCCTTGGGAAGAATCCACCTAGACTTCACTTGTTATCTAACACTGAACCAGATGATGTATTCACTTGACTTGATCAGTAAGACTCCCTAAGTTATATTAAACCCTCTCTCGAGGCAAATAACGTCTAACCCTAGGTTGATTAATTGAAATCTCTTTCTAATTAAAACCCCTAGAATCACATTAACTCGATCTATGGACTCCCATATTAGGTTTCACCCTAATCCGGTAAAATCTCGTCACCCTATCTCTAGGCGCGCGATCAACTCCGCTTAATTATGCTAGATCTACTCTTAAGTAGGGACTTTTGCTCCTCCACTTAAGCACATCACACTTGAATCAATATCCCGGAAATATCAACACAAGAATTAAGCACACATAATTAAGAACAATTCAAATATTTATCATATAGTTCAGAAAATAATAACAAGATCTATCTTAGGTTTCATCCCCCTCAGGTATCTGAGGGTTTAGTTCATATCAAATAAAGAAAACATCTCAGAAGAAAAGATAAAACAAAACATAAGAAATCCCTAAAACCCCCTGAAGGAATTGAAGGAGAGATCCGCCGTCTTGAGTAGAATTCCGGTTTCTAGAGATGGATCAACTGGATATCTTCGAGTGATTCTCCACAAGTCTGGTCTTTCTAGCTCGACTCTTTAGCCTAGCTAATCGCCTCCTTTCAGGTAACACTTAAGAGGTTTATATAGGCTCTTGGAATGTGTTTCTACACCCCTAAGTATCCAAATCCGAATGAAATTACTCTTTGCCACGACAGGGACATGGCCATGTCACACGCCCGTGTGACTAGTCTTCAAGCCGTGTTCGGACTTCTTTAATGAGGCACGACCGTGTAAATCGAGATCAGGCCGTGTTCTAGTATATTGACGAGGCACGGCCGTGTGATCTTGGGCCCAGGCCGTGTGGATTTCGTGATATGGCCCATTTACTCCGTTTTGGGCCCGTTTTCTGTTCTTTTCATCCTCGGGTGCTTTTCTGGATATAAAACATGAAAACAAAGGATTAAGAGCACCTTTTTACATAAATCGAGGCTTAAATCATCCAAAAGCATACTAAATGTGGGATTAAAATATGTTACTTTTACGGTTTATCAAATACCCCCACACTTAAGCTTTTGCTTGTCCTCAAGCAAAATTCTGAACTTACAATTAAAACGAACTTTCCATAATTCATAATTCCTATCAACAATGTCTCATCATAATTCATAGATAATTTATACATGGATGATCTAACTCGAAGAGTCCTAAAGATTCAAACAATCAAAGCCATACATTTGTAGCACAAAAACGTAGGTGTCTCCCTTTATCTAAATAATTACCTTTGATTCAAAATCGACAAGGATTGACATACTCACTAAAGATTCACTCAAATCACTCAAAGTGTTTAAGGTTCTGGGAAAAGCGCTCATAAGTCGAACCTGAAAAGTTAATCTCATAGGCTTGCCTGAAAATCAAATCTCCACCACTGTGATATGAGATGATACACAAATCAAAAGGTCTTTATCAGGGTTGTAACAGGGCTTCAGTTATGGGTATGGATATAGGCTGAATTAGAAGGTTAGAATCGAGACTGACCTGAAAAATTGCCTAACTAGGAATATTGAGACGATAATAAATAATTACATCAACTAAAAGTAATAACCCTAATAATACGAGCTTTTTCTTTTGATAACTAATTTTTTTCTGTATAAGCTCTCTTTTCATAATACTAATACTGACTATACTTCGATTGATGATTTTTTTTTTTAAGAACAAGTCAAATATTACATAATAAGGAATGAATCTATTGCTTAAAATAAAGATAATAGCTAGGCAACAAATCAAATCAAATCTCGATATAAGGGTAGTCAAAAAGAATGGTGATAACAAATACAAAGGGTTTTGGGTTATTAGTGGGTGAGTCAATAAAAAAGGTTGTTAGGATCAACGGGGTTCACTAGGGGTTAATTGTGGAGGTAGGCTTTTTAGTGGAGTGAGTGGGTTAAAACCTAGGTGCCTTTGTCATCTCGGTATATCAAATCATAGGTGTGGTCTCAACATGTATAATCAAGACAAGTTCTAGAATAACAGTTCAAAGTTGACACACTCATAATCAATAAAGTGAGCATGGAAAAGAATATATGCTCTAATAGGCTCAAAATTTCACAAAAATTATGGGTGTTTTGACATCAACCTTGTAAATTTCAAACTTCAAGATAATATTCAGATTCAGCTCAACAACCTAACAAAAATTTTGATTCTAAAAAATAGACTTATCATGCTTGATTCTCTAATATCTTAAAATTTCAATCATCAATGCACAATTAACTATGACTTAATCTAAAACATATCAATAAAAATCATAAACCATCAGAAATTTCATCCTAATTAGTAATATGAGAAAATTACTTAAAAACAAGACGAAATTCAGGGATTTGAGAATAATGCAAAAAGTTAGGCCCTTTCTTGAAATAAATATTCACCCCCCACACTTAAGATGTACATTGCCCTCAATGTACAAACATAGATATGTAATTTAAGAGAGAGAGAGAGATGAGACTTCTTAAATTTGGATGGTTTCCCGGAGTTGGAAGTCGATAGGGGTGGTGGCTGCTACCGAGCTCTGTGCTAGATGAAGAAATTGGAAAGCTCGTAGAAAATTAGCCAAGAGTTATTAAGACACATTTAAAATAAACTAAATATATAACTAAAAATAATAAAGAAAAAGAGAATGAGACTAAAAAGGAAAATAAAAATGAAAGAAAAGACTAATGGACCGAGAAGTCCTTATTGTTGGATGGTTCGCGAGGTGGGTGTGACCTCTAGGACTGCTGAGGTACTGGTGGTTGCGGAAGTGGCGTGATTCCCAAGCAGCCTTTATGAACCTGACACTAAAAAACTAAAATAAATTAAACTAAATTAAACATAAGATTGTCAAAAAGAAGGAAATTGAAGCAAAAGAGAAAAGAAAAATAAAAACTAAATGGTATCAAAGACCCTTGGCTTGTTGTTTTGATGAAGCGGCCGGCATGAGCTTATGAAGATCGGTCTCCCTAAGGAGACTTACGCTTGCTTTCTTCCGCTTCTTTGTCATGGCTTGGCGTGGCTTAAGGGTTTAGAGACTTTGTTATGGAGAGGAGAATTGGAGAAAAGGGAATAAGAAAAGAAGTGGAAAGTGGATGAGAAGAATGGGGAGGGGGTTGGTGTTTAAATAGAGGCTCAATTCTGGTACTTTCCCACGCCCGTGGGCTGAGGGCGTGTCACTTTACACGGCCGCCTCGCACGGCTATGTGTCTAGGCATGTTGATTCTCCATGCCCATTTTTCAGCCACCCACGCCCGTTTCTAAGAAGTCAGTGTTGTCCACGGTCGCCTCGCACGGTCGTTGGCTTTTGTCGGTGCCTGTGTTGGAGTGGTTGAGTCCGTGATTTTGAAAATTAGTTGGGATTTGATTTGTACCACCTCTGCCATGCTAGTACAAAGATTCTTGAGGTACACACGGCCACGGCCACAGCCGTATGCAAGGCTGTGTGGCCTGGACATCTGTACCTTTGGTTAGTTTAAAATTAGATGCTAAAAAAAAGAAAATAAAAGAAAGAATAAAAATGTAAAAGTTAATGGAGTTAGTACTTGGGTTGCCTCCCGAGAAGCGTTTGTTTATAGTCTTAAGCTAGACTTTCCTTGTGTTTGCAAAAATCAGGGTGGTTTAAAGGTTTGAATATCTTTCCTTATGTTATCAGTACTATTCTCAATATAAAGTTTAAGTCGGGAAGCGTTTACCTTAAAAACGCCGAAGATAGGATTGCTTACTTCGACTGTTCCGTATGGGAAAATATTTCGTACCTCAAGAGGAATTTCTTCGTTCATGTTCAGGTTTGATGTGATGACTCGAGGATCTGTCTTATCTATGAGTACCTGGTCTCCTATTTTGAGGTGGTTTGATGTTCCTATGAGCTCTTCTGGCGGCTATTTCGGTTATTATTCGTGCGGTTTCGGTTCCTCTTTAAAGGATGTCATCCACTTTTCTAATTTTTCGATCTTAAGGCTTCATTCATTGTGTGATCTTTTTGTGTTGATAGGAGGGTCATACTTCGGCTCAGGTTTGTAATCTTGTGGCGTTTCCTGTGATGAAGCTGGAACAATCTGGTTATCGACTGAATTTACTTTTTCACCTTCATCAATTGTTGTCCTGGCCGAGTCAAGAGCTTGTAGGCTGATCGATTCGTCACCTACTTGAAGTATTAATTCTCTAGTGCTAACATCAATTTTAGTCCTAGCAGTTGCTAAAAAGGGTTTTCCTAAAATTAAAGGAATCAAATTATCCTCATCCATGTCTAAAATAACAAAATCTACTGGGAAAATGAATTTATCAATTTTTACAAGAACATCTTCGATAATACCTCTAGGAATTCTAACAGTTTTATCAGCTAATTGAATACTCATTGTTTGGGTTTCCCTAGACCTAGTTATTTAAACATTTTATAAGGCACGACATTTATACTTACCCCTAAATCAGCTAGTGCATTATCAACAGTTAGTCTACCAATTAAACATGGAATTGTAAAACTCCCTGGATCTTTTTGTTTCCGCGGTAGTCTATTCTGTAACATTGCTAAGCATACTGCGTTTAATTCCACGTGTGGCTCTTCGTCTAATTTGCGCTTGTTTGTCAAGAACTGTTTTAAAAATTTCCTTGCATCTGGCATCTGAAAAAGAGCTTCAAGAAGAGGTAAGTTGATATGTAATTTCTTCAAAAGTTTAAGAAACTTACCAAACTATTCCTCTGTATTATCTCTCTTCATCGCTTTGGGATAAGGTATGCGAGGTTGGTACTCTTTGATTACCGGTTTCGGCTCGTTATTGACCTCAACCATATCTTCTTCTACCACCTTCTTTTGTTCTGAATTAGGCGCGTCTAACCCTTCACTATCTTGAGCTGTTATGGCTTGAACTTGCTCCCTTGGGTTAGTCTCGGTGTTGCTTGGTAGTCTTCCCTGTGGTCTCTCAGAAAGTTATTTGGCAAGTTGCCCGAATTGATCCTTGAATTCTTGTGACAATGCTTCAATCTTTGTTTCTACCTTTTGGAAACGTGGTTCTGAAGCTGTTATTAAGTTTTTCAGGACCTCTTCAAGGTTCGGCTTCTTTTCCTGTGGGTAAGGCTGTTGTTGGAAGTTTTGGGATGGTTGTGATCTTTGATTTCTTTGACCGCCCCATGAGAAATTGGGGTGGTTCTTCCAACCTGGATTATAAGTATTACTATAAGGGTTATTGTTAGATCAGAAATTATTACCTATATAGTTCATATGTTCGTTCCTCATGCCCTGTCTGTAGGGTGGGTACTCAGGATTCACCACTCCTTCACTTGCGTCGCACTGTATTACTGGATGTGCCTATGAAGAACCATAGAAACTATCAAACTTTTTATGTAGCAATTCTACCTGATTTGATAGCGCGGTTACTGTATCAATGTTGAAAACTTCGGCTGATTTGGCTGGCCTTGTTCTTGTAACTTGCCACTGATAGTTATTCAGTAACATCTCTTCTATGAACTCGTAGGCTACTTCAAGAGTTTTGTTGTTCAGGGCTCCACCGGCGGCTGAATCAATTAGCTGCCTTGTTGAAGGGTTCACACTGTTGTAAAAAGTTTGGACTTGTAGCCATAATGGTAGTCCGTGGTGTGGGCACCTTCTTAACAAATCCTTGTATCTCTCCCATGCATCGTATAATGTCTCTGAATCTATCTGCACAAAAAAAGAGATATCATTCCTTAATTTGGCCGTTTTGGCCGGTGGGAAATATTTCAATAGAAATTTTTCGGTCATTTGATCCTATGTAGTGATTGATCTTCGTGGAAGAGAATGTAACCATTGTTTGGCTTTATTTCTCAGGGAAAGGGGAATAACCGAAGACGGATGGCATCATCAGAAACGCCATTTATCTTGAAGGTGTCACAAAATTCTAGGAAATTTGCTAAGCGTGTGTTAGGATCCTCATCCTGTAAACCATTAAATTGAACAAACTGTTGTATCATTTGCAGCAATAGTAGGCCTAACAATACTAGATTCAGCTCCTGTTAAACTAGGTTTAGCATAATCATACATAGTACGTGGAGCATAATGTTCGGCCATCTCTAGAGGTGGCGGATTATTTTCAGCATTCTCTTCTGTGGTATTTATTTCGGCTTCTTGCTATTCGTCTATGTAGTTTAGGCTTCGCCTTATCTCTTTGCGATTTCTACAAACGGTACCTTCAATATCACTATCGTAAAGTAGGGGTCCTGTCGGGTTCCTTCTAGTCATAAACTAGAGGTACCTGAAAGGAGTAAAAGAAAGAAAATTAGCAAAAAAATAAAAATAAAAATAAAACTAGAATAAATAAAACTATACAAATGATACAACAGTTTGTTCAGTTTGATGATTTGCAGGATGAGGATCCTAACACACACTTAGCAAATTGCCTAGAATTTTGTGACACCTTCAAAATAAATGGCGTTTCTGATGATGCCATCCGTCTTCGGTTATTTCCCTTTTCCCTGAGAAATAAAGACAAACAGTGGTTACATTCTCTTCCACGAGGATAAATCACTACATGGGACCAAATGATTGAAAAATTTTCATTAAAATATTTTCCACCGGCCAAAACAACCAAATTAAGGAATGATATCTCTTCTTTTGTGCAGATAGATTCAGAGACACTTTACGATGTATGGGAGAGATACAAGGATTTGTTGAGAAGGTGCCCACACCACGGATTACCTTTGTGGCTACAGGTCCAAACTTTTTACAACGGTGTGAACCCTTCAACAAGGCAGCTAATCGATTCAGCCACTGGTGGAACCCTGAATAACAAAACTCCTGAAGCAGCCTACGAGTTTATAGAGGAGATGTCACTGAATAACTATCAGTGGCAAGTTACAAGGACAAGGCCAGCTAAAGCAGCCGGAGTTTTCAACGTTGATGCAGTAACTGCGCTATCAAATCAGGTAGAATTGCTACATAAAAAAATTGATAGTTTCTATGGTTCTTCGCAGGAACATCCAGTAATGCAGTGCGACGCAAGTGAATGAGTGGTGAATCCTGAGTACCCACCCTACGGACAGGGGCATGGAGAGCGAACAGATGAACTATATGGGTAATAATTTCCGATCTAACAATAACCCTTATAGTAATACTTATAATCCAGGTTGGAAGAACCACCCCAATTTCTCATGGGACAGTCAAAGAAATCAAAGATCACAACCATCCCAAAACCTCCAACAACAGCCCTACCCACAGAAAAAGAAGTCAAACCTTGAAGAGGTCCTGACAAACTTCATAGCAGCTTCAGAAACACGTTTCCAGAAGGTAGAAACAAAACTTAAGGCATTGTCATAAGAATTCAAGGATCAATTCGGGCAACTTGCTAAGCTGATTTCTGAGAGACCACAAGGAAGACTACCGAGCAACACCGAGACTAACCCAAGGGAGCAAGTTCAAGCCATAACAGCTCAAGATAGTGAAGGGTTAGACGCGCCTAATTCAGAATAAAAGAAGGTGATAGAAGAAGATATGGTTGAGGTCAATAACAAGTCGAAACCGGTAATCAAAGAATACAAACCTCGCATACCATATCCCCAAGCAATAATGAAAGACGACACAGAGGAACAGTTTGGTAAGTTTCTTAAATTTTTAAAGAAATTACATATTAACTTGCCGTTTCTTGAAGCTCTTTCGCAGATGCTAGATTCTAGGAAATTTTTAAAGAAGCTGTTGACAAATAAGCGAAAGATAGATGAGGAATCACATGTGGAACTGAACGCAGTGTGCTCGGCAATGTTGCAAAATAAACTACCACAGAAATTGAAAGATCCAGGGAGTTTTACAATTCCATGCTTAATTGGTAGTTTAACTATTGATAATGCGTTAGCTGATTTAGGGGCAAGGATAAATGTAATGCCTTGTAAATTGTTTAAACAACTAGGTCTAGGGAAACCCAAACAAACTAGGATGAGAATTCAATTAGCTGATAAAACCATTAGAATTCCTAGGGGTATAATTGAAGATGTACTTGTGAAAATTGATAAATTCGTATTCCCAGTAGACTTCGTTGTTTTAGACATGGATGAGGACAACAAGATCCCCCCAATTTAAGGACGTCCATTTTTAGCAACTGCCAGAACTAAAATTGATGTTGACGCAGGAAAACTCAAACTCTGTGTAGGTGACGAGACAGTCACTCTTCAAGCCCTCAATTCAGCTAGAACATCGAATAGCCAAGGTGAGAAAGTCAATTCTATTAATAACCATTCGGTTAACCCTTCTTTTCAGGAAGCACCACAAAAGGTCACGATTGAACCCAATCCTAAACACTGTGCCAACAAAGGTATAACTCATGAGGAACACGGGACTCAAATCGATGAACTAGAAGAGGAGAAGACGAACCTTAAAAGAGAACTAGGGATACCCAAAGCAGAACCAAAGCCACTCTACGAGGCACCCAAGTTCAAAATTGGAGATCAGGTATTATTAGACAAAGTAGACCCACGAATATCTCCACCTGATCATAACACAAGCAAGGAGATCCCTTTCAAGGTAATTAATGTTTTTCTATATGGAAAAATCGAGGTAAGTCATCCTATTTTTGGCACTTTGAAAATGAACGCTACTCGTCTTACACTTTATCACGATAAAGGAGCTGCTAGCATGAGGAAGGACTACCAACTCCTAAAACCACCATGAATAGGCGAATAAGAAATAAGTCTAGCTTAAGACTATAAACGAGCGCTTCTCAAGAGGCAACCCGAGTACTAACCCCATTAACTTCTACATTTTTATTTATCTTATCTATTAAATTTTATTCTTTCTTTTTATCACCTAACATTAAACTAACCAAGGGTACAGATTTCCAGGCCACACGGCCGTGGCCGTGTGTACCTCAAGAATCTTTGTACTAACATAGCAGAGGCGGTACGAATCAGACTCAACTAATTTTTTGAAGTGCACGGACCCAACCACTCCAACACGGGCACCGACAAAAGCCCACGGCCGTGCGACACAGCCGTGGTCGACACTGACTTCTCAGAAATGGGTGTGGCAACCCGTAAAACGGGCGTGGGTGAATCAACAAGCCTAGAGACACGGACGTGCGAGGCGATCGTGTGAAGCGACACACCCACGGTCCACGGGCGTGGGAAAGTACCAGAATTGAGCCTCTATTTAAACACCAACCCCCTCCCCATCCTTCTCATCCACTTTCCATTTCTTTTCTTATTCTCTTTTCTCAAATTCTCCTCTCCATAACAAGTCTCTAAACCCTTGAGCCATACCAAATCCATGACAAAAAAGCGAAAGAAAGCAAGCATAGTCTCATTAGGGAGACCGGCATTCATAAGTTCATGCCGGCCGCTTCATTCAAACAACAAGCCAAGGGTCTTTGAGACCATTTAGTTTCTATTTTTCTTTTCTCTTTTGATTCAATTTCCTTCCCTTTGACAATCTTATGCTTAATTTAATGTAATTTATTTTAGTTTCTTAGTGTCAGGTTAAAAAGGCTGCTAGGGAATCACCACAACCACGACCATAGCCACGCCACTTCTGCCACCGCCAACACCTCCGCAGCCCTAGAGGTCACACCCACCTCGCGAACCATCCAACAATAAGGACTTCTCGGTCCATTAGTCTTTTCTTTCATTTTTATTTTCCTTCTTAGTCTCCCTCTCTTTTTCTTCCTTGTTTTTAAATATATAATTAGTTTATTTTAAATGTGTTTCAATAATCCCTGGCTAATTCTTCACGAGCTTCCCAATTTCTTCATCTAGCGCAGAGTTCAGAAGAAGCTACCACCCCTCAAAACTTCCACCTCAAGGAAACCATCCAAATTCAGGAAGTTTCACCACTCTCTCCTTATTAAGTTTTATATACATCTTTGTACATTGAGGGCAATGTACATCTTAAGTGTGGGGGGTGAATATTTATTTCAAGAAAGGGCCTAACTTTTTGCATTATTCTCAAATTCGGCCAAACTTTTTTCATTATTCTTAAATACCTGAATTATATTCTGTTCTGAAGTAATTTTCTCATATTACTAATTAGGATGAAATTTCTGATGATTTATGATCTTTATTGACATGTTTTTGAGTAAGTCATAGTTAATTGTGCATTGATGATTAAATTAGAAGAATATTAGAGAATCAAGCATGATAAGTCTATTTTTCAGAATTAAAATTTTTGCTAGGTTGTCTACCTGAATCTGAATGTTACCTTGAACTTTGAAATTTACAAGGATGATGCCAAAAACACCCATAATTTTTGTGAGATTTTGAGCCTTATAGAGCATATATTCTTTTTCATGCTCACTTTTTGATTATGAGTGTGTCAACATTGAACTGTTATTCTAAAACTTGCCTCGATTATACATGTTGAGACCACACCTATGATTTGATATACAGAAATGATAAAGGCATCTAGGTTTTAACCCACTCACTCCACTAAAAAGCCTACCTCCACAATTAACCCCTAGTGAACCCCGTTGATCCTAACAACCCTTTTTATTGACTCACCAACTAATATTAACCCAAAACCATTTGTATTTGTTATCACCATTCTTCTTAACTACCCTTTTTGTCGAGATTTGATTTTGAGTAGTTACCTAACTATGTTCTATATTTTAGTTGTTAAAGTTCATTATTATTATTTGTGATTTGTTCTTAAAAAAAACGAAGTATATTCATTAAATGAGCTTATACATTTAAATTCCAATTGTTGAAAAAGAAGCTCGTATTAGAGTATTATTATTAGTGTTACAAGTTTTCAATTGATTAGTTCATTTTTCTACTTAGGTAAATTGTCAATTTAGTCTCGATTCCAACCTTCTAATTCAGCCTTTATCCACACCTTTAACCCTAGCCCCGTTACAACCCTGTTAAAGACCTTTTGATATGTTTATCATCTTATTTTACAGTGGTGGAGATTTGATTTTCAGGCAAGCCTATGGGATTAACTTTTCAGGTTCGACTTTTGAGTACTCTTTTCCTGAACCTTAAACACTTCGAGTGATTTGAGTGAATCTTTTGTGAGGATGTCAGTCCTTGTAGGTTTTGAATTAAAGGGTAATTATTCAGGTAAGGGGAAACACCTAAGTTTTCGTAATACAAATGTAGACTTATATTGTTTGAATCTTTAGGACTCTTCGAGTTAGATCATCCATGTATAAATTATCTATGAATTATGATTAGACATTGTTGATAGGAATTATGAATCATAGAAAGTTCATTTTAATTGTAAGTGAGAATTTTGCTTGAGGACAAGCAAAAGCTTAAGTGTGGGGGGTATTTGATAAACCGTAAAAGTAACATATTTTAAGCCCACATTTAGTATGCTTTTGGATGAATTAAGCCTCGATTTATGTAAAAAGGTGCTATTAATCCTTTGTTTTCATGTTTTATACCCAGGAAAGCACCCGAGGATGAAAAGAATGGAAAACGGGCCCAAAACGGAGTAAATGGGCCATATCACGAAATTCACATGGCCTGGGCCCAAGACCACACAGTTGTGCCTCCCGTCCTACTAGAACACGGCCGTCTCCCGATTCACACGGCCGTGCCTCATTCAACAGGATTGAACACGGCCTGGCCACGACTTATACAGGCGTGTGCCATGGTCGTGTCCCTGTTGTAGGAAAAAGCAATTTCATTTGGATTTGGATACTTAAGGGTGAAGAAACATATCTTGAAAGCCTATATAAACCCCTTAAGTATAACCTGAAAGGGGGCAGTTAGCTAGGCCAAGGAGCCGAGGCAGAAAAGTCAGAATTGTGGAAAATCACTCGAAGATAGCAAGTTGATCCATCTCAAGAAGCCGGAATTCTACTCAAGACGACGGATCTCTCCTTCAATTCCTTCAGGGAGTTTTAGGGATTTCTTATGTTTTGCTTTATCTTTTCTTTTGAAATGTTCTTTTTTATTATTATGAACTAAACCCTTTAGATACCTGAAGGAGATGAAACCTAAGACGGATCTTGTTATTGTTTTCTGAACCATATGATAAATACTTGATTTGTTCTTAATTATGTGTGCTTAATTCTTGTGTTGATATTTTCGGGATATTGATTCAAGTATGATGTGCTTAAGTGGAGGAGCAAAAGTCCCTGCTTAAGAGTAGATCTAGCATAATTAAGTGGAGTTGATCGCACGCCTAGAGATAGGGTGACGAGATTTTACCGAATTAGGGTGAAACCTAATATGGGAATCCATAAATCGAGTTAATGCGATTCTAGGGGTTTTAATTAGAAAGAGATTTTAATTAATCAACCTAGGGTTAGACGTTATACGCTTCGAGAGAGGGTTTAATATAACTTAGGGAATCTTACGGATCAAGTCAAGTGAATACATCGTCTGGTTCAGTGTTAGATAACAAGTGAAATCTATGTGGATTCTTCCTAAGGGTATCCTCTTAATCAACTGAGTTTTTCTTCCAAGAATTTTCCCCAATTCATTCTTTTTGTCTTTGCGTCTTTAGTTTAGTTGATAGTTAAATTTAGATTTGATAACCATTCACTTAATTCTTAGGCTAAATAATAGAAAGAGAGTTAGTATTAGTACTTTTGATTCCTTTGGGATTTGATATTCCGGTCTTGCCTAAACTATACTACTGTTCGATAGGTGCGCTTGCCTTAAAATCATTGTCAGAATTAGTTTCTAGGTTCGATCATTCTCTTTATAAATTTAAGACTCTGATTTCGACGATCAATACCTAAAACATACCTCACATGGCTTGGACATACGTCTATATCTCTGGCATGTATATCTCCAATTCAAAACAGTGAGTTACATGGCCTAACACACGATCGTGTGGCTCACACGGCCTCACATACGGTCGTATGGCTCACACGGTTTGGCATATGGTCGTGTGGATCACACGGCCTGGTATACGGTCGTGTGGCGTTGACAACCATGTTTTCTGGCCTTTTTCATTCGCAAGTTTTCAGGTTTTCATTACACACCTAACACGGTTTTGACGTTGAAGCAACAAAGATGATCTCGGGACCTAAAAAATGACATTCAATTGACTATTCAGACGAATTAATCGAACCAAATCGCTAACTAGCATTCAAAACCCAAAACTACGTCAGAGAACTACGACACAAAACCCCAATCCAAACCACACACTTACCGATAACCGAATTACAATTACACAGATCTTAAGCCGATGGAGGAACGTTAAATGTAATACCTCTAACCCGTAACTGTCGCTGGAATAGGGTTAAAAGGCATTACTGATCATTTCAGAACATTTAAATTCATTTCACAACACAAAGTCAAACATCACTCAAACTTATCCAAATATAAACATATAATCCCTTAATGAGGTCTACGAGACCTTAAACACATATTAGAAATGGGTCGGGACTAAACTGAATGCATGCAAAAATTTTCAGAAATTTAATGATTTTTCAAAACTGCAGAGGTCACACTCCCGTGTGGGTAGGCTGTGTGCCTTACACGGCCTCGGACACGCCTATGCGTCAAAGTCGTGGCAAAATAGGGCATACATACTAACTTGTCCACACGGCCTGAGACACGCCTGTGTACCTCACCCATGGTCGACACTGACTTGCACCACACGGCCAGTCACACGCCCGTGTGTCCAGCCCGTGGTCGAGTCTAACTTGTTTTGAAACACATCCTCGAAGGACACGGTCGAGCCACACGCCCGTGTGCTCAATCGTGTAGGCAATTATAGGCCATTTTTAAGGCCAAATTACCATCCATACTTTGGGATCATCTATAAGCATCAAACCAATACCAATTCATGCCTCAATTGCAACCAAACATACCAATACAAGCACCAATTAATCATGAACTACATCATTTATTTCCATACTTAATTTCTACTCAAATAAGTCCATCCA
This sequence comes from Gossypium australe, assembly GCA_005393395.2. Taxonomy (NCBI): domain Eukaryota; kingdom Viridiplantae; phylum Streptophyta; class Magnoliopsida; order Malvales; family Malvaceae; genus Gossypium; species Gossypium australe. Next base: position 4,467,482 of record CM016620.1, on the reverse strand, counting down.
AAACACCATTTTAACAACTTAAATCATATAAGCTAAGCATCATATAAACCTTACCACAATTCACATTTAAACCACAATTTTCATCAACCATTTAAGCATGAAACATACCATATTCATTACTCACTTAACCACACATATATATATACTAACATCATTCAAATTTTAAGCCATATCTCATGACTAGATTTATACAACTCAAAACATGCCATATTCAATAGCCTATACATGCCATATACCACACATATATATACATATTTCAAAATACCAAAATAGATGGCCGATAGTGTGATTGAGTCGCTGACGATCCCCAGATCTGAGCTAGCTTTACTGACACTATAAAACAGAGAAACACATCACACAGTAAGCTTTTAAAGCTTAGTAAGTTCATAATATAATACATATTACTCAATAATGCAAATTTAATACATAATTAAACCATCACTTAGATTGATTTACAACTAAGCACAATGTCATCCTCAACCATATACTCAAACATCCATTCATTCAACCTTAAAATCTATCGTCAACCACATAAGTTCGGAACGTACCTTTGCTAACACTTAGTTAACAAATGTTCTTGCTAATCAATGCTCGATACCATATTTCATTCACTGTTCGTTATCTTTTCAACTCAATCGCACACTTAGTGCCCAATTCATAGTCAAAGCTTAAATAACATCCCACACTTAGTGCCATAATATAAAACCGAACATAATTCGGTATCGCACACACAGTGCCAATCATTAAAGCTGTAGCTTCTATTATTTCGCACACACAGTGCTAATCACATCTGTTCTGATTCTTATTTCGCACACTTAGTGCCACATTTCTCAATATCACATATAACATTTATAATTCAATAACTATACGTTCATTCGTTTCACATCACATAGATATAAATTAAACAACTTGTATTATATCCGAACTTACCTTGGACGTCGAAGTAACAAAACGGTCGATTAATCGAGCACTTTGTCTTTGCATCGATCCCTATCCAAATCTCTACTTTCTTGGTCTATGCATATTAAAATTTAGCTCATTCAATCACCAATTCATTCAATTTAGTCCAAACACACATATTTAGGGCATTTTACAAAATAGCCCTCACATTTTCATATTTCAACACTTTAGTCCCTATTTCACAAAATCACAAAATATACAAAATTCCATATTACCCAAGTTTGGCTGGATATTCCCATGCTCAATACAATTCCACAAATTTCATTTATTTCACATTTTAGTCCCTCAAAATATTATTTTCACAATTTAGTCCAAATTACTCAATTTCACCAAAAATTTAAAGATAAAACATGTTAATCTTTCACATATCTTTCATATTCCATCATCAACTATCACAAAACTCATATGTTCATCAATGGAATATTTAAAATTCATCATCAATTCACAAAATTGAAGCATGGGTTTTGAAGTACTCGAAGCAACGATTACAAAAATGTAAAAATCATCAAAAACCGAACTCAAAACATACCTTGCTTAAACCAATTGCTAGCCGAAACCTAACAAGCTTTCTTTCTTTCTTTTTCGTCAACTTTCGACAAGAAAAGATGAGAATATGACTTCATTTTTCTTTTTTATTTTATTTAATACATATTATTACACCATTTACCATTTTACCCTTAATGTATATCATTTAAATTTCCACTAACTTAGCCCATTTTTGTCCATCCATTCTTTTAATGGTTTATTAAAAACATAAGGACTTCCCATTTAGAAAGCCATGCCAAATTAGCACTTTAACAACCAGCACACAGCTTTTGCATTTTATGCGATTAAGTTCTTTTTCATAATTCGACACTCAAACGATAAAATTTTCACACAAAATTTTCACGTATGCTTAATCACACACTGTAAACATGAAATATAATATTAAAATATTTTTTGACCTCGGATTTGTGGTCTCGAAACCACTGTTCTGGTTAGGGTCTAAACCGGGCTGTTAAAGTTAAACTCAGGACCTTCGCCTAACAAATATTTACGCAAGTAAAAAATTACGTTACACAAAACCAAATACAATTCTGTCCAACATAAACTCACATAGGAACTTGATAGAAAATACCTACACAATTGTTTGATAGACTAACGACGCAAAAAAGTTAGAGTAACAAATGCCACAAAGATTCAATGTAACGCCCTAAAAATTTAAGAGTTTATTTATGAGAATCTGCAGTAATTAATTTCTGTATCTCTGTTCTGTGCTCTGGTTCTGGGTTTAAGGTTTGGATTTCAAGTTGCCTTGCTAAAAGTTCTGTTATTTTTTAAAAACAACCCTTATCCACATGTTAGGTGGTTAAGTGCAATTCTGGGTAAATCAGTGTCAAGAATAAGTCTGCTGGTTCACTGGTTATGCATCTGTCTAGTTCTAAGTTCAAGCCTCATCGTTTGTATTAGGAAATATTTTTACAAATGAAGGAAGGTGGGATAGTGGTTAATTTAAAACATTCTAAGAAATCCTATCGTTTTTTTATTTTTTTTTCCTTTTTCTAAATTTTTAGTTCTTTGCTTTCCTGTTAGTCCTTTCTTTATTTTCTTCTTACTGCAATTGGTTTTCGCGTGAATTGGGAAGTCTTCGTTGCCTGTGAGGTTGATATTGCGTAAGTTTCGTTGTTATTTCCTTTCGTTTTGTGATTTCCATTGTGTTAAAACCATTCTGTCGAAACGGGATTTTGCTCGTTTGCTTGACGTTCTATTGAACACTCGATTGGTTACGTTTTAGGTGAGGATATTGCAAGAGAATTATTCCGCCGTGATAGTCTGATTCCTTCTGTTTCGTGCAAGGTAAGTACGCAATTTGAGTTAGGGTTGCGTCGAAACTTTCGACATGATCTTGACGGTAGGTGATTTTAGATAAATATTGAAAACGATGGTGTAACTGATGATTGAATGGTTAATTAGGTTTCAGGTAGTCTCCGTAGTGTTATTCCGTCAAATGAAACCAGGTGCGTACCGAAAATATTAGTTTTTGCAAGTTTCGGTCTTGCCTGGTCGTTTAACTAATATTTGTGTTAAATTTTATATGAATCATGGTTTGGTATAATTTTGTCTTGCGTGGTATTTGATTTTTCATGTAACTCTCTAAGCTCGGACTGGATGTCTAGGCTATGTCTAGGGTGTCACATTCAACAGGAAATCGATGGTGGAAGAAGATGACAAATAAAAAGAAAAGAAGAAGAAACAGTAGTCAAAAGGAACAAAATGATTGTAAAAGAAAAAAAAAAGAAGTTGGAAAAATTTTTAATTAATTTAAAAACAAAAACTACCTCACAATGCAACAAAATAAAAACATTTTCTTATTGCTTTCACATGGACTCAAACATGATACCAAAAAGTATACAGAAGCTTAACCATGGAACTAGTAGGCTCATTATTGACAACAATTGAGCGGAAATAATACTTATGTCAGATGCTCAAGAATAGGGGTTTAGACAAAAGTAGCAAAAATTCAAAGAGAGGATTCAAACCCAAAACCTTACACACGCAAACACGACACTTAGCCATTGAACCAAAACAAATCACCTATCATAGATTCAAAATCTCAACTCAAACTCAAAACGCAACCACTCTTAGTTTCACTAACCCAACTTCTTCTAACCCGATTTTTGAGATGTTACAAATTTATTATTATTATTTAGATATTATATAACTCTTTTTTTGTTTGTTAATTTTGCTACTATTTTAGAGGCATCTGCTTGTTAAGTTGCAACTATATTAATGTTATTTAAGTATAAATTTTTTTAATGTATTTTTAATTTGTTGGAAAATATTTATTTTAATATTTTTAGTGTATTTGATGTATTATATTTTAAAATTTATTTTTATATAAAAATAATATAAAAATTTTATTACAAATAAACTAAATTAACTCGAGATTAATATTTTTTATCCGAATCAAATTTAAATAAAAATTTTAAACCTATTTTTTTCCAAACCCAAACCTAAAAATATACTTAAAATTTAGTATCAAATGATGATGTATATGTAAAACTTGGCTATGTAAAAATTATTAGATTTAGTTAAATAATGCATGATACGGTATGTCTTATCAATTTCAGAAAGTGATAAGACAGAAAACAAAAATTCCTGCTCTTAGTCGTACGTTGTATTTTTCAAACAAACGTTGATTCATCATGATACGCCATCCAAAGTGTAGGCATTAGGAAATGATATTACTATATTTAGTGTCAGAAACTTGTGCATCTTTAAGCTAACATGATTTCACTGATTCATCTTAAATCAATCAATCCATGATACTCGGTTTATAGATAAGAGTCTACTTATACTAATACAAGTATTAATGTTTGGTTCATGAAGTCATGCCTACAATTTTCATAGTTCTTATAACTAGGATTAAAATGAAAAATCTTGTAAACATTGAGGCCTTAAGATCAAATTGATAGAATGTGTAAATATTAGAGAACTAAATTTATTATTAGGTCAATAAAACAAAACCCATGTTAGACTTCCATTAATCAATTAATGGAAGAGTAACTAAAATATTTAATTTTGAAAAGTTGTGTGATTAAAAAAAAAATTTAATATATTTTAATTATGTTCAAAAAATCAAATATTATTTTACACTAATTACGATAATTAAAAGTATTATTTTAAAAATTAATTAAATGTGCAACATAACGTGAAATATTAGAAAAAGAAGAGTTCGGGGAAACTTTTGAACTCACCATTATAGTCTTTGTTATTCATTATATTGATAAGAAAATTTATCATACTTGTAGATAAGAATTTCAATTCTATAAAAAATGTTTTTTTAAATAAATTTATTTTATATTAAATTATTTTACATTTAAAATACTATGTGTCCATTGAAAAGGTAAAAAGAAAAATTATAGTAATTTTGTTTTAAATAGAAAATTTAATTATTTATATAATAAATAACTTTATATTTCATAAAATATAAAATTTTATAAACATAGTATTATATATAATATATTATAATCATATTATTATTTATTATTTACGACTATTAGAATCAATTTATTAACTAGTAAAAGAAAAATTGAATAGTGAAGAGTTTAATTTACAATATATCAATATTTTTGTAGTTTGTACAAATATGCTTTCATAATGATTAATTTTTTTATTAACACTATATTTGAATTATAAAATAACTAATATATGTTAATTAGCTATTATTTTGAATAATGTTACTTTGTATTAATTATATGAAATAAAACTATATTGTACACTAAAAATGGTAAAAAAATATATTTTAATTATGATTTAAAAATATGCATTGTTGTGATATTTGAATTGTTAAATAAGTAATATATTTTAATTATGTTCAATAATTCAAATAAAGAATGTTATTTTACACTAATTATAATAAATGAAAATACATTATTTAAAAAACTAATTAAAAACTTAAACGTGTAAAAACACATACAACACATGCGATATTAGAAGTTAGTATTGAAAACATATTACTAAATTATGGTTCTCTCTTAGATTATTTTAGGTTTAAGTTGCCTCATGTGTGGGAAAACTTATTCAGAGGTTGAATTACTCGTCTAATCCTGAAGGCCCCCCAAAATATGGTAGGATTTGGATAAAAGTATGAGGCTCGAAAAATGAGCTCAGGCTAAAAATATTAAACTCATTTAATATATATAGGTTTGAGCTCCAACATTTAAGGTTTAAGCCTACCCAACCTATTTTCTACTTTATAATGTGCTTTTTTGAAAGGTAATTTATAATATATTATTTTATTATATATAATTTATATAAAAATAAAATAAAATATATAATATATAATACGTAACATAAATTCAATAAAATGATTAACAAAACAAAATTTATATAAATTTACATAAAATGAAGGCCTTAAGGGTCCTCCTCGTGACACGTGTCCACTTTTTGTTTTGCAATTTCAATTATAATGGTAAATTTTTAGTTTTGGTATTGTTATACCCATATTTAAGATTTAATTTATTTTATTTGACATAATTTAGTTGTTTATTTTTACAATGATATTAGATAGTCCAAATAATTAATATATTTTAGTTGTTTCAATTAATTTTTAGTTTATTTTTTAAAAAATACTATTTAATAAAAAAATTTATTTTCGTTAGAATAAGTATTATTAAAAAAATGCTAATTATTTAGGCTAACTAATGCCATGACTATTTTTTTCATTTTTAGTCATTATAACATAATGACAAATTTGTAGTTCTAATCTCTCTATTTTGCTCACATTTGCAATCTAGTCTTTATATTTTAATTTGACATAATTTAACATCTACTTTTATAATGACATTAATTAGCACAAATAATTAAATATTCTTAGCTATATCAATTAAAATGATTATGTGAATTTCTCTTAAAAACACATTTCTAACACAATATATATTTATATATATTTCTACATGAAGTTGGAATGGGTATTTTTAAGAAAAAAATTAACCTCAACATTTTGACCTAAATAATTAAGAGTATCAACTATTTCAATTAACTAATGATATTATGTAGAGAAACCAAATCATATAAAATTAAAGAATAGATAATAAATTTTAAATTTAAACATAGTAAAAATATCGTAACTATAATTTAATCTAAAATAAACTATGCCTAACACAATTATTCGACTTTGTATTTAATAAAAGGGTAATTATTTGATACACAAGCGGTGAAAATTTTAACTCCACAAGCAAACATGTCCTATTAATATTTTTTATTAAATAATATTTTTAATTTAATTTAATTGGTATAAGTTATTAATTATAAATGAATGGGAGGTACCAAACTAATATTTACTAAAAATTAATATATATATATATATATATATATATATGGATCGCATCATTAGTAATTTATAAAAGATTGGTTAAAATATGTCATAAGTTTTTGTATTCTTTATAAACTTAGAATTTAGTTCTTATAATACTTTTATTTTTAAGAATTTAATCCCTCTACTTCTCAGATTTCAGAATTCAGGTCCAATTGTTAAAATTATTTTTTTTAATTTGTTGATATGATATTTTAAAATAAAAAAAAAGTACTCACTTGGTAGTAATGTAACTATAAGAAATGACATTGTAATGAATTTGAATTTAACAAAATAATTTTAATAGTGTTAAGAAGTTGACTTAAATTTTGAAATATGAAAAGTAAAGGGACTAAATACCTAGAAATAAAAGTATATTAACTAAATTTCAAATTTACAAAGAACAAAAGGACTTATGACATATTTTAACCTAAAAATTTAAGGTAAAAAAAAAATTGTAAAGAGATTTCCCCAAGCAAAACTGGGGAATTATACTAGTGTTAAATTAATAACGTTTAAAATTTCAATAAAAATATATAAATTAATAAATATTAACTTTTTTTTGCTAGAATAATAAATATTAACTTAAAAATAATATAATTAAAAACATTAAGAAAAATGGATGGGCCTAAAATGGATTTGGGATAGTGATTTACGAATATTATTAAGTTTAAAAAAAATTTGAAACCCATGTTTCGAGCAAGACTAGGCTTGTACAAGTATAAATTGTGTTAATATTATAGATTAAGTTTGGTCCAAACCTATCCTAAACCGACCATAAACATCTATATATATGTAGATTATGTCTAGATTTAATCTAATCTAGATCTAGATATATTTCAATTTTCAATTTGTTCTACGTTATATAAAATTGATTTTACTTCTAATTGTTGAAACATATATTATTTGTGATATGTAAGTCCTTATAAACTCTTTAAACAAAATTATGGCTATATAATCGAAATGAGACTTAACTCATTAATTTGTGAACATTTAAGGACAATAACAACAATAAAAAAATGAAAAAAAAAAAAGAATAATTAAGAAAGTTTGCCAAACAACGAAAAAATATTTTATGGGGAATTGTCCAAACACCAAGAATTATCAATTTTTCTAGAAAGTTAATCAATTTTCTAGAAATCATTTTTTGGTAATTATTTTTAGTTAAACAAACACAACCTTAGCTCGATAAATTTTAGGTTTGAAAAGTTTATTTCTCATTTAAAATGCATTAAAATATTAAAAATGTTATATTAATATTTATATAAATTATATTTAAGTTTATTAAATATTTTTATGGAGTTTACGTATATAGTTACATGCACAATTATAAGTATAATATAATTACAAATAATATATGTTGGAATAATTATAACTAAAATAAACTAACAAAGTACTACTAAATTAAAACCCGAAATATATTTGAATAGGACTAAACCCTATACCTGAAATAAGGCCAACATGTAATAGTGATAGACATAATTAAGATACACTATTTAAAAAAAAATTTATTTTTTCTTTAAGTTGTTTGCTTTTTCCCCCATTGTTTTGCTTAGTAGTGGTGCCAGCTCTACTGCCTGCCTTTTTCTCTCTTCCACTAACTCTCTCTCTTTTTTCTCCTCATTCACTCCACATGTCTTCTCTCTTTTCACTTTGAAAATTTGTTTCGTGGGTACCTTCAATGTCTTCACAAGTTTTGATGGACAAATGACGGTGCCTATCATCGTTGAACCTCCATGGACCACCAATAGTTTCTCTTAAAAAGCGGGTTGGTCATAGGTACTCGATTGATGACTCTTTATCAGCTTTTTAATTTATTTTTTTAGAGTATTTCAAAATAATATGCCACATCCTGAATTTTTATTGATAATGATGTAAGGTTATAACAATAAAGAGTTTTGGTCTAGTGCTTAAGAGTTAATGAAATTGACCTTGAAACTTGAGTTTGATTCCCCTCTCTTGTATAATTTTTATTTACCATATTTTTTCCCAAAAAACCTAGTTGCCGACACTACTAGTAACCTTAGGTATAAATATTATTTTTCTCTTCTCTGTTAGTTTTTTTCTCATTCTATTTCCTCCTTCTCATCCCCCTCTATTTCTCTCTGCTCTTCTCCATTTTTTTCTTCTTTCTTTTTCTCTTTTTCTTCCTACATTATGTCGCCCTTCATTTTTCCTACACTGTTGTTGCTGTTGCACATTGCTGCCAATTTTAGTTTTATCTTCCTCACTGTCGTCATCCTAGTGAATCTACCACCTTTGCTGCTATCGCCCTTTGCTTCTTTGCCTCTGCTCTCCTTGTTTTCTTTCTTTTAGTTAGCATAGATCTAATCAGAAAAGTGTAAGTTGTCTAGAGTCAGTCTGGTTCTATTCTCTTTCCTTCTTTTTCTGTCGTGGCCGAACTGTAGTGACTATGGTCGAATGTTTCATGTGATAATTTTTTGATTTCTTTTCCTTTTTCATAGGTCTAGATCCAAACTCCTCAGATCTCCAGTGAAGTTGAAGTCGTTCGTATTATTTTTGGTTGATCGATAGAAGAGTAAGTGACCCTAGAACTCAAATCTAAATTTTAGTTTATCTCTCTGCTTTGGCCAAACCCTATATGGGTGATTAAGGGGTTGATTTTCATGTTTGATCTCTGTTGGGTACATATCTGAATTGGGCTTAGTCAGATCTAAAACGTAAGAGTCACAGTATAGTAATAGTGTTTGGTTTTTGCGTTAATCAGGTGTGGGTATTACCTTTGGGTGTTTTAGTAATTATTGAAATGAATTATTATGCATGTTAATCAATCGTACATGTTGATTTTTGCATGGTCGAATGGCCTTAAGATGGATTAGGGGTTTTCGACTAAAGTAAGTGCTAAAAGGGTGATTTCCATATGTTTAAGGGCGTTTATTTTGATTAAATGATTGTATGGGTGCTGATTGTAATTATTGAATATATGTTACTGAATTTCATGATGTGTTAATGTTTATTGATTGCATGAATAAGCATGCCATTGAATCTTACTATGAATATTGGATGCATGCAAAGCATGCCACTAAAATTGGTAAGCTGAAAGCATGTTAAGCATGCCATTGTTATTGATACATTTACTGGTTAGCATGATATACTATATTATTGATATGTCATATGTAATAGCCCGGTTTAGACCCTAGTCGGAACAGTGGTTTTGAGACCACAAATCCGAGGTCGGAAAAATATTTTAATATTATTTTTGGTATTTATAATATGTGATTGAGTATATGTGAAAATTATGTGTGAAGATTTTATTGATTGTGTGTTTAATTTGCAAAAAGGACTTAATCGCATAAAATGTAAAAGCTGTGTGCTGATTTCTAAAGTGCTAATTTGGCATGGCTTATTAAAATGTGAGTCATTATGTTGTTATTAAACCAATTGATATTAAGTGGATGATAATAGCATGGTTTTTGGTGTTATTATTAATATTCATTAAGGGTACTTTAGTAAATGATGAATTAATATGTTTATAATAAAACAAATATGTAAGATGATGAGATAATGTTCATCTTTGTGCCGAATTTGAAGAAAAAGAAAAGAAAGAAAACAAAGTAGGGTTCAGCTATTACAAGTCTTAATTAAGGTATGTTAGTTGCTCGGTTTTTGATAATCTCTATGTTTTTGTTATCGTTGTTCAGTGTTCTAGCTAGCCCATGCTTTAATTTTTGAAATTGTTGATAATTTTGAGAAGTGCCATTAATGAATGCTTGAACTTTGTGCTGATAGTTGGTGAAATATGAAAGTTTAATGTTGGGTTAACATATTTTGTTTTTGGATTTTTGGTGAAATTGAGTAATTTGGGCTAAATTGTGGAAATAAGAAATTGGAGGACTAAAATGTGAAATAAATGAAATGTATGGGCTTGTATTGATATAAGGAGAATTCGGCTAGGTATGGGTGAAATGAAATTATGTGTATTTGATGATTTTATGAAATAGGGACTTAAGTGTCGAAACGTGAAAATACGAGGGCTATTTTGTAAAATGCCCTAAATATGTGTGTTTGGACTAAATTGAATGATTTGGTGAATGAATGAGTTAAATTTGGTAAATTTATACAGTAATGAATGGCACTGTGTGTGCGAAATAGAGAAATCATCGATTATATTGATTGGCACTGTGTGTGTGATATCGAATCAAGTTCGGTTTGATATAGAAGCACTAAGTGTGCGATGATATTAAAGCTTCGTCTAAGAAATCTGGCACTAAATGTGCGATTTAATTGAATGAATAAAGAAAATTGATTGAAGAGTGGTATCGAGCATTGAATAGCAAGAACGTTAGTTAGCTAAGTGTTGGCAAAGGTATGTTCAAAACCTATGTGGTTGATGATATCGTTTATGATTGAATAGATGGATGTGTGAACATATGGTTGAGGATGATATTGTATAAAGTTGTGAATCTATCTAAATGATGGTTTATTTATGTATTGATATTGCATTATTGATTTAAATGTATTATATAACGAACTTACTAAGCTCTTAAGCTTACTGGGTGAAGTTTTCTCTGTTTTACAATGTATTTAAAGCTAGCTCGGATCTGGGGATCGTAAGTGACTCATTTACACTATCGGCTATCTATTTTGGTACTTTTGAAAGATGTATATATTTGGTATATGGCATGTATAGGCTAGTGATTATGGTATGTTTTGAGATGTATGGTCTTGCCATGTGATATGGCTTGGAAGTGGAATGGTGTTAGTATATATGTGTGGAATAATGTGAGTGATGAATATGGTATGTTTCATGCTTAATTGGTTGATGAGAATTGTGGTTTAAATGTGAACTTATGGTATGGATTACATGATGCTTGACTTATATGATTTGAGATGTGAAATTTGGTATTGTAAATGGATTTATTTGAATTGAAATTGAGTATGATTATAAATGGTATAGTTGATGATCAATTGGTGCATATATTGGTATGTTTTGGTTGCCATTTGATGTATAAATGTATATGATTTGAGGTTTGTAGGTGATCCTAAGTGTGGGTGGCAAGTTTGGCCTTGTAAATGGCCTATAATTGCCCACACGGTTGAGCACACGGACGTGTGGCTCGACCGTGTCCTTCGTGGTTATGTTTCAAAAACAAGTCAGACTTGACCTCGGTCTGGACACACGGGCGTGTGACTGGTCGTGTGGTGCAAGTCAGTGTCGACCACGGGTGAGACACACAGGCATGTCTCAGGCCGTGGGGACAAGTCAGTATGTATGCCCTATTTTGCCACGGCTTAGACACATAGGCGTGTGACCTCTGTAGCTTTGAAAAATCTTTAAATTTCTAAAAATTTCGTATGTGTTTGGTTTAGTCCCGTCCCCTTTCTAACACGTGTTTAAGGTCTCGTAGACCTACCTAAGGGACTATATGAAAGAGAATTACTATGTTTGGTTATGAAATGATATGAAATGTTCTGAAATGATCGGTAATGCCTCTTAACCCTAGTCCGGCAATGGTTACGTGTTAGGGGTGTTACATCATATTGCATTGTATGAGTTTTGGATTGATTGGGTGATGGAAAGTTCTGTGGAGTACCGACGGTTTATTCGTATTATTGTTTAGTAGTATATCTACACCTCGGAATGTTGTTGGAGTACTGGTGACTTATCGCAACTTACTGACAGTTTGTCTGCAAACTATTAGATGTTTTAACTGCATATTGTTACTAGTGGTTTATCCACATTGAGCTTCGGCTCTTATTGCTTTGGTGTTCGGATGACGGGTTCTGGGAACTCATGGTGTGTAGCGGATGGATGGGTGCGACTTTTGCACTTTTTCATATGCGCATGCCATGTACAAAACACTATAATGCCATGATTTGCTGTATGAACTGTTATTATAGTTGTATGCATCATTGACTAATTGTATGCTTATGCAATGCTTATTTTTGCTTAGACTCACACTAAGCTTTTTAAGTTCACCCCTAGTTTACTCATTACAGGTAACCTCAAGATTAGGATTGGACTAGCATACAAAGGTCTCATCTCAGATTTTCAATTAATAAAGTATTTTTTTTAAAATTCTACTTTATTTATTTTGGATTTTGATTTTGGGACTGTAAATTTTTAAGGACTATGGCATAGGTTGTTTTTATTTGTGTTTTTTGCATGCATAGAAAATTGGATTAAAATCGAGAAAATTTAAGAATCGACTTATTATGACTTAAAACAAATATTTTTTAAAAAAAATTAAAGTAACACTTTTTCCGCTACAAAATGGTGAAACGTAGCTTTTCTAATGGTTTACTGACAAAATCAATTGAGCTTTTCTTCAAAACAATGCAACTTTCTAATAAATTGGGCTTAAAATCATAGTTGACTTAACAATCCAATATTTTTAATAATCCTATGGTAACCACGTTAAGTTTTCTTGAAAATGATCGAATTTAGTGATTTTTAAACTGTACAGATTACTTGGCCATTTCGATGGCCAATGTAACCTTCGAGATTTGGTCGTAACGTCTAGGCCGGGTTTGGAAAGTTACATTTGGTGGTATTAGAGCTAGGTTCAATAACTTGGCTTGGAAAAAAAATTAGGAGACTGCATGCATGTTTTTGAAAAAGGGTATTTTGGAAAAAAAACCTGCCATAGTGTTTTTATTAGAATATTTTTCAATAGTAAAAACTCTGAGATTTCGATGTCGTATTTATTAGTATTGTTACTATTAAACTATAGAAAAAAAACTAGGACTAACTACATAAAATTTTAAGACTTTAGAAACTGAAAATACAAAAAATAACTAGTATTTGTATTTTGTGAAATTGTAGATAAGATTTAAAAACGTAAAAATTGAGATAACTTAATGAGTACCTGTGGAACATGAGCCTGTGGCATGCGAACTCGTGGAGGGCATCATCGAGTGGCTCAATGTAACACTCCAAACCCAACCTAGGTGATACGGGCCGGCTCGGGATGTGTCGAAAACGTATGTGGGTTGCCCAATCGTCTACGAGGAGGAATCAAGCCTTTGGAAAATATGGATGCGTTTGCAGAAGTTTTAAGTGAATAAAAATAAGAAATGGTTCGGTTTGATGAAAAGAAATGAAAAATGGATAAATAGAATAAAAAAAATAGATAAAGGATAATTTTGATGGGGGTGGATAAACGAACTTAAACAAGAAGTGATTCGACACTAAAGAGTGTCACCCCGGATTCTATAATGTTTAAGGTGGAAAGATGAAAATAGGTTGATGAACGCCACACCAAAGGAAATTTGGTGATAAGTTCAAACAAGTCGAAGACGCCACAAGCAAGCTTGATAAGTCTAACGAAACTTGTACGAAAATGAAGAGGAGATGAACTCACTCAAATGAACAAAAGTTCATAAAATTTTCTTAAAGTCTGAATTGTGTCAAATGAGAATTACATAGCCTTTTTATAGGCTGAACAAAGGCTAGCCAAATATTCTTCTAATCTTGCCTCTTAACCCTTAAGTTTTTGAAAAGGCACCAGTAACCTTGTCCCTTAACCTTTAGGTTTTTGAAAAGGCACCTAGCAATAAAATAATTAAAATGAGCTAAGAATGAGCTAATAACGAGCTCATGTGATTGTTTGGTAGCTAGTATAATTGGCTTTAAATAAATTGTAAATATTTGGTGTGTTCTTGAAGTCCTTTCTTTCTTCGTTCCAGATTTGTGCCACTAAAACTGAATTGGCATCCTTAAGTCGTTTAGCACGGCTACGCGTAATTGGTCCATTTGGCAGCTCGAGGGTGTCTCAGTTTAGTTCCGTTATAGGTGCGTTCGTATCACTAGGTGTCAAGACCAAGTCCGAAGAGTTACATTGACGTTACTAGAAACCCACGTTTATAAAAGCAAATAAAAGGAAACCTTTCAACACGTTATAAAAATCATAATAATCAACCAACCATTCAACCATCCTAAAACGTCATATTACTAGAGAAAACTGAAACTACTAATAGTATAAATAAAAGGAAGATAAAGTGGATTGACCGAGCTTCCACAACACCAACCCGTTCAAATTTGTGAACCACCTGAAATTCAACCAACAACTAAATGATTTGTGAACCTAGTGCATAACAGAAATAGATTTAACTAAAGCACGGTTATAAAAATAGTTCTTGAATCTCAAGTTCCAATCAAAACCAGAAAATATTCGGTACAGATTTAATGTATCAGTTATATGGCAGAATAATTCCAGTTCAGATACAGAATAGATCAAAAACAGATGCAGTTATTCCTACCCCCATCCGCTACACACCATCTTCGACAATCCTAACACACCATTTAGGGTATTGAATACCCATCCATCCCTACACATCACTCAATGTCAATACGACACTTTCCAGAATATTCGCAGCTTAGCTGTTAGATCAATAGGCGAATAAATGCCAGATTCATATATAAGTTGTGGCCTAGCCATTGAATTAGAACAGATCATTTCCTTCTTTACATGATTCCCACCCAATGCAAAAGCAGATTATAGATGTCAAAAATTTATGCACAGTCATTCAATTTTAGTAAAAATTTGTATAATCAGAATTTCAATCTTAGATTGTTAGATAGCAGTCATACAGTTTAATCCAAATCATACATATACACTATGGATGCCCTATATTCGCGTTAACAATGCTTACGGACCCAAGGATGAATTCCAAACCTGACCCACACACCTGTGTGGTTTCACACGGTCGTGTGGTCTTAAATCACAAATAGTGAGTCACACGGCCTAGACACACGTCCGTGTCTCTGGCCCATGTGATCTCTATATCACAAAAAGTGAGTCATACGACCTAGAAACACGCATGTGTCTTTGGCCTATGTGAACCCTACACTAACATGCCTACACAAGGCTTGAGCACATGCCCGTATCTCTTGCTTGTGTGGCTCATATTTGGTAAATAGTGTGTTACACAGCTTAACACACGGTCGTGTGGTGTCGACATTCACATTTTTTCGAAATTCACAAAAACTCCTCTTTTGCTATGCACCTAAAATGATCTCAAAGCAAAAACGTAGAGGAGTTTTGAAGCCTAAAATGACCATTCAATAACTGTACTCAAAATACCTATGCCGAAAGTTTTGACACGAAACCTTCAACAAAAACAATACTTACTGAAAGATCAATGATGATTACTCGAATTGACGTGTTGAGGTTCGCTACTTCTGATATCCTTGCCTAATAAGGAAACCAAACGGCTGACTATCAGAGATTCACAAAATACACTCGAAACTAATTCAGAGTATGCTACAAAGAAAAAAAGGAAAAAAATGTGAAATAGACAAATTGACAGTGAAACTTACTTAATAACCTTTCGACCTAGAAAACTAATAGCGTAAGTTGAACTAGTCTCGTATTCCTTATGATAGTGATCAAAATAAAGAGGAAAGAAAAAGAACCGATAAAGAAAAGAAAAGAAAGGAAAGAGAGAAGAGGAAAAAATGGAAGAAGAAGAACTAACATTAATTATTAATTAACTTCCACTCAGATTCCTAGCATTTAGCAAAAATGTTCCCTTTCGCATACTCCATGACTCGAACACAGGACCAAACAGAATATATAAGCTTAACCATTGAACCAACAAGCTCATTCTTGACGCAGGTTTACACTGAATTAAACTTAAATATGTCATTCAAAGATAGAGGTTATCTTAAATTAAAA
Source organism: Gossypium australe (assembly GCA_005393395.2). Taxonomy (NCBI): domain Eukaryota; kingdom Viridiplantae; phylum Streptophyta; class Magnoliopsida; order Malvales; family Malvaceae; genus Gossypium; species Gossypium australe. The sequence goes on along the minus strand of CM016620.1, from coordinate 4,451,045 downwards.
TAACAAAATTCCTAAAGATGCGACTCGAACTCCTGATCCCAACCACATAACAAAGCATAGAACCACAGATACATATACTCAATTACAATGGAATTCAATAATCAAACATTCAAATTTTTGGGGCGTTACATTCAAGCTGAGTCATTTTTTCTGGGATGTATGCCTGACCTAGAGACTGAGACTGCTGAAGTGCCTACCACTGAAAGGCAGTAGTCAGGTAACTGGGGATGATGTTGTGTTCTAAGCAATGCAAAAGGTTTTATAGAGGGTCACTGGGGCCTAAATCGGAACTGGAAATCGTGGGGCGTTACTAAAAGGCTTTGATCTAATGGGGCCAAGTTGTTTAGGGGTGTTGCTGGAACAACCCCTATAGTGGCTTAGTATTGGATGGAAACTATAAAGAGAATTTTGGAGGACATGGACTGCATTCCAAAGTAGAAACTTAAGGGTGTTGTGTCATTGCTGAGGGACGAAGCTTATCGATGGTGGCAGTAAATGTATTTAAAGTATATATAAAGTATTTATAGTTTCTCGTTAATGTTGGGAAAATTATTTCATCAAAATGAAAATTGACAAATCATGTTATAAATAGATTTCCTGTCATTGGTTCAAGGTATTTAATTATAGAAGGGGATTCATAACCAACATATATTCTCAATCTTATTTGAGGATCCATCTTTGAGCATTGTGGTGGAGCAATTGTGACATATACCACACATCCAAATATCCTAAGATGGGAAATGTTCGGCTCCTGACCAAAATCCCATTGTAATGGGGAGAATGAATGGTAACTTGTTGGCCTGATGCGTGCAAGTGTTGTAGCATGTAAAACAACAGATCCCCATGCTGAAACAGGAAGCTTTGTTCTCATAAGTAATGGTCTAGCAATTAACTAAAGACGCTTAATAAAAGATTTTGCTAAACCATTTTGTGTATGAATGTGAGAAACAAAACTTTCAATTGTTATTCCAATTGACATACAATAGCCATTGAAAGCCTACGACGCAAACTCACTAGCATTAGCAAGACAAATTGTCTTAATTATATAATCTTGAAATTGTGATCTTACTTTAATTACTTTTGCAAGTAATCTCGTAAACGCTAGGTTTCAATTTGATAATAAACACACATGTGGTCATCTTGCATGCCTCTATCTAAACCATGAAGTACTTAAATGGCCTACATGGTGGGTGAAAAGGCCCACATATATTCCTTGTATGCGTTCTAGAAATGTGGGTGATTCTAACCCAATTTTAATCGGTGATGGTCTAGTAATTAATTTACCTTGAGAGCAAGCAATGCATGAGAATTCTTTATATTGGGGAATCTTTTGGTTTTGCAATGGATGACCATGTGAATTCTCAATGATCTTTTGTACCACCTTTAGTTAATTTTTAATTAAAAATTTAATTAAATTTTATTCACTTAATTAACCATTACATTAAACTAATGTCATTCATTGTTATCACCCATTATATCATGTTTAGTTTTTGTTTATTAACCATTTTGTCTCTTTGGACTTTAACAATTTACTCCCTAAACTTTAATTAACTATTAATTTAGAAAAATTATCAAACAAAAATTTAATATAACAATATATTATACACATAAATATTAAATATTAATATTTACGAATTCGATTTACGAAATCAAGATCCCAAAACTGTAATTTTTGACATTACTGAAATCTTAAAAATAATAATAGCAATAAACTACTATATTTGATAGAAGAAAATAAAAGAAATCATAAAAAGATTGATGACAACTTACCATATATGGATGAATAACTAAGACCAAAAATTAAGGGGATTTTGAGGAGGAACAGGTTCAAGAAAAAATGGAAAGAACAGTCGTGTCGATAATATGTTGGGAAACAAAGAATAAAGAGAATAAAGAACAAGAAAATAGGAGGAGAATACATATTTTTATTGATGAATAGGGATGTTAACAATGCTTCACTAAAGTATATATTTTTAAACATAAGAAGTATAGATGAAATGAAATTCTAATTCTAATTCTAATCAAATATTAAAGTGCTTAATATACATCAAATTTTATCTTAATCTTGATAGACAATTATTTAATGATAAGATATTCATAACAAAATGAAAAAAAAAAAAAAACCCTAATAATTTGGAGGGTAAGTTTGTTTATATATTTCAAATATGGAATTTAAATGAGAAATTACTGGAATTCCGTTATTACTTGACATATTTTAATATAAAAAATATTTGATATACTTTCAATTCTATAAAAATATAATAAAATATTAAAAATAAATATTTAGGAAAAAAAAGGAGATATACGTGCAAACTATTTTTAAAAAAATGACAACTACTTGAATAAAATAAGAAAGCATTCCGTACTTTGCTAGTTTAGTCGTCATATTCTAATATGAACAAATTGTTAATCATAAGAAAAAGATAATTGTCGTAACCATTTTTTTTGACAAAACGGAAATCGACTTTGGTTTTGAAAATAAAGAAAACGGGAGTCGCCACCGATCTTTATTAGGTGCGATCGGGTCACCTTTGTTTTAATAAAACATTTTGGTTTATTAAAACAACAATTTTGGTCTACGAAATCTGAGAAAACGAGTTCGGGAGTTGGTTACGTACAAGGAAGGGTTAGCACCCTTGTAACGCCCAAAGTTGGTACCAAATTGATAGATGTTGTCCTAATGTTGAAAACTTGAAAATATTTAGGGTAAAACTTTCGAGAAAAAAAAGTTAATTGGATTAGGATTGAATCTCAAGACTAACTCGCTTCAAAGGAATAAAAGTGTCATACCCAACACGTTAGGATATAACACCCTTATATTTTGACACCGAAGTCATCTTTGATCTTCAAAACATGTAAAAGAAGAGGGTATTTGAATATTTTAGTCGAGCGAAAAAATCGACACCCAACACGTTAGGATGTGATTTTCCGAACTTCTAAACATACAAATATTACCTCCTTTTTTTAAAAAAAATGTCGAGTTGCAATTTAAAACTGTCGATCCACATGAAATGACGAAAACGAGAAATTAACAATACTGATAATAAAAGATACAATAATATAAAAATATAAAAAGGTAAGAGATGGCATTAAAATAATAATAAAAGAGTTAGAAGGTGTTAGTAAAGATCGAGTTAATAGGAAATATAATAATAATAATAATAACAATAGCAATAATAAATATAATAATAGTAATAATAAGATAACAATAATACTAACGCAAAATATGTACAATATGTTAATATAAATATAGTAATGATAACAAGACAATAGTATAGTAATAATAATAATAACAATAGCAATGATAAATATACTAATAATAACGATGATAGTAAATAGTATAATAATAATAGTAAAATAGTAATAATATGTACAGTATAATTATAGTTATAATAATAGACTTGAGGTAGAATATGTACAATATACTAACATGAATATAGTGGTGATAATAAAATAATAATACGGATACAAAGTATGTACAATATGATAATATAATAATAATAATAATAATAATAATAATAATAATAATAATAATAGTAGTAAGTATATACAAGTAATAGCATAATAATAATAATAATATAGAAAGAATAATAACATAATGATAATAGCATAATAATAATAAAATAATAATAATAATGATACAAAATATGTGCAATATAATAATAATATAATAATAATAGTGAATATAATAGTGATAATAATAATAATGATAATATGTACAACCTAATAATAATAATAGTAAATAAAATAATAATAATAATAATAATAATGATAATAATGATAATAATAATAATAATAATAATAATAATAATAATAATAATAATAATAATAATAATAAATTTAGTGAAATTAGTAGAAGGATGAAATGATAAAGAGGACTAAATTGAGAAAGAAATAAAACTACGAATCTAAATTAAAAAAGAAAAAGGAATCGGGGGTCTAAAAATGAAGCGCGCGAAGAGAGAAGGGACCATTTGGGAAAATATCCCTAGCTTCTATGCGCTGCGTTTTGTATAGGACCAAATTAGAACCTAGGAAAATCTGTTGGGGCAGATGTGAGAATAACAAAACTTGATTAGAAAGGTAAAACATGCGGAAGGGATAAAAGCGCAATTAGCCCTTCCGTTCAAAAACACGCGAATCCTGGCCTTGGGTCGGGTCGAATTCGGGTTGACCTCCCCAAAACGACGTCGTTTTGACGTTTGGGGAGGCCCTTCAAGGCGACGTCGTTTCGTTGCCTTATATAAGGCCAGAATTTTTTTTGCTCATCCTCATTTGCTTCATTTTTCTCCAAAAAAGAGGGGAAACCCCTTTGTTTTCTCTGGGTTTTGCCCAGAAACCGACCACGGGGGTCACCGCCGGTGCCGTTGCCGGCCACCGCGGAATTCACAAAAAGGTAGATTTTCCTTTCCCTTTTTTATTATTTTTTTTATATGTATATTTGCAAAATAAAAAAATCGAAACAAAAAGAAATAAAGATAAATAAATGAAAATACCTCCAAAAGTCTAATCTGATTTGCGTTTCAGATTTTTTTGTTTAATCTCTGCTCTTATTTTTATGTTTTTTGAATCTGTTTTTCTTTATTTTGATTGATTGCCGAAAAAAAGAGAGTCCATGTACATGGTTTCATATTTGGCTTTTATGGAGCCAAAAACAAAAAAGCAAGAAATAAAATACAATATTTTCTTTCTTTTTCTTGTTGCTGCTACGTTGTCTTCCATCTTTGCAGGGTATGGTGGCCGACAGAGGCAAATGTGCATGGAGGCTGCGGCGCACACGGTAGTGGAGGTCAGTGGAGAGCGGCGCACCAGGGGCTAGGGTTTCAGAAACCCTAGCAGTCTGAAATCAGTGTTTGGGCTTTTAGATTTGGGCCAAAATTGTGGGATTTGGTGTAAATTGGGCCTATTTTAATCTGTTTGGGCCCATTGTAATTGGACTACTATTTTATTTTTTTGGTTTGATAATTGGGCTTTGTTAGCCCGGACAAAGTTGGGCTATGACAGCTGCCCCTCTTTGCTCCTTGTCGTGTAACGAGAATAGAGCAAAGACATAGTGAAGGCCAAATTTGTCCGGATCCACTGAGTCTTGACTTCTTTGGTTATCGTATTCTTCAAACAACTTCAAACTCCATAGTAACTTGTTGTTTTTATCCATTGTACCGCTACTTCCGAGGGATAAGATATATAGCTTCGATTTACTCTTTGCTCAATCCTTTTTTATCCACTGGGACTTTGAGGTAATAAATCTGTATTTTCCAATTTGCTTCCTTATTGTCTTCAGGAAGACTTCAATCTTCAGTCCGCTCCACTATTATCTCTTGGGAACAAGATCTGGACTTTTCAATTTGCTTCCTTGCTATCTTCAGGAAGACTTCAATCTTCAATCTACTCCGGTGCTACTTCCGAGAGATATGGCCTGTAGCTTCATTTTGCTCTTGCTCAATCTTCTTTGTCCACTGGAACTTCTTCGTCCAATTTGCTCAAGGCAACTTCAGTCTTCCGTCTGTAAGTACCTCCGCGTGTGACCCGAGGCTCAACCCCACTCTCATAATATGAGTTGATTTTTTTTTTGAACCAACAGAAATTGAAAAGTAGAAATTGAAAATACCTCGGCGTGCAACCTGAGGCTCAACTCACCTGAGTTGATTTTTTTTTAAAAAAAAAGAAATTGAAAAACAGAAATTGAAAATACCTCAGCGTGCGACCTGAGGAGTTGATTTTTGCAAACAGAAATTAAAATACAGAAATTGAAAATACCTCAGCGCGCGACCTGAGGAGTTGATTTTTGCAAACAGAAATTAAAATACCCCGGCGTGCAACCCAAGGAGTTGGCTTTTTGCAAACAGAAATTGAAAATACCTCAGCGGGCTACCTGAGGAGTTGATTACAAAAACAGAAATTGAAAATACCTCAGCGTGCGACCTGAGGAGTGGATTTTTGCAAACAGAAATTGAAAAATAGAAATTGAAAATATCTCAGCGTGCGACCTGAGGAGTTGTTAACAGAAATAGAAATTAAAAATACCTCAGCGTGCGACCTGAGGAGTTACAACCGGGGATTGAAAAACATAAATTAAAAATACCTCGGCGTGCGACCCGAGGCTCAACTCACTTCTCGCAATATGAGTTGATTTATGCAACCAGAATCTCAAAATATATCATCTGGTTGAACTCGGATGTTTTCTTTTCCTTGGTTTGGTACAACTATCGTCCAGACTTCTTGCTTTACTGGTGTACCTGTATGTGTCATGCGTGATGTTATCATGGTATGCACATGTTTGTCTTAAATGTTTTTATGCCTACATGACTATGCATCCTGGGTTTGTCCTGTGTCTCTCGTTATGACTCTCATGATGACCCATCTTCATTGCTTCGATTCTTGACTTTTCTCAGGTCTTGTACCCGTCTTCAAGTTCTACGAGTAATCCGTGTTTCTCGTATATCCCTTTTTTTTGCCCCCTGTTGAACTTTGTCCTTGCTTTGAGGCTCTCGTATTTACCCAATTCTCATCCAGGTAATGCTCAATATTCTTTTCGTTTAGAGTGTGTAATTTCACGATTTATCTCTAAAATGAAACATAAATAAAATGCATGAAAATGGCAAAGTAGGCATGAAAGGGATACCTCATATCTATATTTATTTCAAAAGCAACAAGCAAAGAAAATTGACAAGGAATAACTCGATCAAGAAAGCATTATAAAAGGAAAACAAGTTCAGTTATCGTAAGTGCTCTAGATATCCGACGCATGAACTTCTCCATGTTTCTTCATCCTAAATCTTTTCGAGCAAGGTTTTTCGTGTAGAAGATTCTTGAGCTTCAGAGTCCGCTTCAATACTATAATCTCACCGTTTGACTCCCTGTTCAAACCATTCTTGCTTTTTCGGCCCAAATTTGCTTCTTTAGGACGCCCTTTCGGGTTTTCATCCTAAATCTTCTTTGTTTATCAGGACGCCCTTTTCGGGTTTTCATCTTGATTTTTTTTCTTTTTTTTTAGGCGTAATATTTCTTCACGGCATCTGAGTTTATCGGATTTGGCAACTCTTTCCCATCCATTTCAGTGAGAATCAAAGCTCCACCTGAGAAAGCTCTCTTTACGACGTATGGTCCTTCCCAATTCGGTGCCCATTTTCCTCGTAAGTCTTTTTGTATCGGGAGAATCTTTCTCAGACGAATTCTCCTTCGCAAAATTCTCTTGGGCGCACCTTCCTGTCATGGGCGGCGATCATTCTTTTCTGGTACATTTGTCCATGACAGATTGCTTTTAGGCGTTTTTCTTCAATCAGGTTCAATTGGTCATATCGAGCTCTAACCCATTCTGATTCTTCTAGTTTTGACTCCATTAAGACTCGCAGGGAGGGGATCTCAACTTCAATGGGTAGTACAGCTTCCATTCCATAGACCAAAGAGAAAGGAGTTGCCCCCGTGGAGGTCCGTACACATGTGCGATACGCATATAGAGCAAATGGTAGCTTCTCGTGCCAGTCTTTATACGTCTCAGTCATTTTCCCAATAATCTTCTTGATATTTTTGTTAGCGGCTTCTACCGCCCCGTTCATCTTTGGACGATAGGGTGAGGAGTTATGATGCTTTATTTGAAATTGCTCGCACACTTCCTTCATCATCTTATTGTTCAGGTTCAAGGCATTATCTGAGATGATTCTCTTAGGCAAACCGTATCGAAATATGATCTCCCTTTTTAAGAACTTGCAAACTGCGGTCTTTGTCACATTGGTAAACGAAGCAGCTTCTACCCATTTTGTGAAGTAATCTATGACCACAAAAATGAATCGATGTCCATTAGAAGCCTTTGGGGAAATTGGCCCTATAACATCCATCCCCCACATAGAAAAAGGCCACGGAGAAGTGATGACGTGAAGGGGTGAAGGTGCTGCATGAATTTTATCGCCATAAACTTGACATTTGTGACATTTTCATACGTAACTAATGCAGTCGCTTTCCATTGTCAACCAGTAATAACCGAGCCTCATAATCTACCTAGCCATAGTGAAGCCATTGGCGTGCGTTCCACAAACTCCTTCATGGACCTCTTCGAGTATCTTTCTGGCTTCAACAGTATCCACACATCTCAGGAGCATTTGATCTTTCCCTCTTTTGTATAGGATGTCCCTATCGAGAACAAATCCCGCTGCCAATCTTCTGATCGTTCTTTTGTCGTTCTCGTTTGCTTGCTCGGGATATCTTTGATTCTTGACATATTCTAAGATATCATGGAACCATGGTTGTCCATCTGCTTCGTTTTCAATGCTAAAACAATGCGCAGAGGCCTCATATATGCTCATCTGGAGAGGCATTATTTCTGTTTCTCGGTTTGCTTTGAACATTGAAGCCAAGGTGGCCAGGGCGTCAGCCAATTGGTTTTCTTCCCGTGGGAAGTAATTTGACTTCTTCGAATTCTTCAACCAATTCCTCAACAAAATCGCGATATTTGACCAACAAAATGCCGAGTCCCCGAAGACCGCTAAGACCTTGACGTTCTGCTTGATAGCTGCGCGAAGTCCCATGATGCAAGCCTCATATTCCGCCATGTTGTTGGTATAGAAGAAATTTAATCTGGCAGTAAAGGGGTAATGATTCCCTTCTGGTGACACTAAGACTGCTCCAATCCCATGCCCCAATGCATTTGACGCACCATCAAAACTCATCTTTCATGATTTCTTTTTCGACGATTCACATTCTTTTTCCGTAATGCATATCAAGTCTTCGTCTGGGAAGTCAAATCTCAATGGCTCGTATTCCTCTGTTATTCGAGTTGCTAAGAAATCAGCTATTGCGCTCCCTTTAATCGATTTTTGGCTCACGTATACGATGTCATATTCCGATAGTAGGATCTGCCATCGTGCCATTCTTCCTGAGAGTGCAGACGATTCCATCATGTATTTTATTGGGTCCAGCTTTGAAATCAACCACGTCGTATGATACAACACATATTGTCTGAGCCTCCGAGTTGCCCAGACCAGAGCACAACAGAATTTTTCGATTGACGGATACTTTGCTTCATACTCCGTAAATTTCTTACTGAGATAATAGATCGCCTGTTCCCTTTTTCCGGACTCATCATGTTGCCCCAGGACGCAACCCATTGAGTTTTCGAACACAGTCAGATATAGTATTAGCGGTCTTCCAGGAGTTGGTGGTACTAGCACCGGGGGACTAGACAAATATTGCTTTATCTTGTCAAAAGCCTCTTGACATTCCTCGTTCCATTCTCCAGGATTGTGTTTTCGAAGGAGTCGAAAAATCAGATCACACTGCTTGGTGAGTTGATCAATGAATCGACCGATGTAGTTTAGCCTCCCTAGAAATCCTCTGACTTCCTTTTGTGTGCGCGGGGGTGGTAGTTCTTGTATGGCCTTTATTTTATCCGGATCAACCTCGATACCTTTCTCGCTAACGATGAACCCCAGTAATTTTCCAGAGGTAGCCCCGAAGGTACATTTGGCTGGGTTAAGCTTCAGTTCGAATTTTCTCATTCTTTCAAACACCTTCCGGAGGTTCTCAACATGCTCTCTTTCCCCTCGAGATTTGGTGATCATATCGTCGACATAGACTTCTATTTCCTTGTGCATCATGTCATGAAACAATGTTACCATGTCTCTCTGGTATGTTGCCCCGGCATTTTTTAGTCCGAACGGCATCACTTTGTAACAGAATGTCCCCCACATTGTCGTGAATGTAGTTTTCTCCATATCTTCGGGAGCCATCTTGATTTGATTGTAGCCCGAAAATCCATCCATGAAGGAGAAAAATGAATACTTTGCCATGTTATCTACCAATGTATCGATGTGTAGCAACGGGAAATTATCTTTAGGGCTTGCTCGATTCAAATCACGGTAATCCATGCACATTCACACTTTGCCATCTTTCTTCGGTACTGGGACTATATTAGCCACCCATTCTGGATATCTAGAAATTTGTAGGAAGCCAGCATCAAATTGTTTCTTTACTTCTTCCTTTATCTTTAAGAGCATTTCAGGCCTCATCCGCCTTAACTTCTGTTGGATAAGCTTGCATTCTGGTTTCAATGGGAGTCTATGGACCACTGCATCTTCGTTCAAACCTGGCATATCCTGATACGACCATGCGAACACGTCTTTGTATTCATGAAGCAAGGCGATCAGATCATGTTTGGTGTCCTCTGATATAGAGGTCCCAACTTTTACCTCTTGCCTCTTTTCTTCGCTTCCCAAATTCACTGTCTCGACAGATTCTCGATAGGGCAGAATCTGTTCATCCTCTTGTTCTACCATTCTTAATAAGTCTGGGGAGGAGACATAATCTTCAGCATTTTCTTTCGCCTTGAATTCTCCCACACAAATGGCTTTCTCGAAGTCGATTTTAGGACTTGTAACAGGATTGTTCGCGTCGTTGATATCTGAGCACCTGAAAGGTAGATGGAAAAGAAACTATAGAGGGGCATCAAGGTACCAGATCCTATAAACATGATACGATGATACGGGATATATAGGGACAGGTTATAAAAAAAGGAAATAAATATGGAGCCGATGAGAATAAAAAGACCATGACAAAATGCATCTTTATTCATGTTTCATTTAAAAGCTAAATAGACAACATAAACTCTCATAACAGATTACCCTACAGCTTAAGGGCATACAAAAAGTCAGTATCGAGCATTACTTTGGAGGAGACTTGAAAATTACGAGGAAATCCACGGCAGTCCAATTGTTCGGAGTGAATCCAGGGGGCAAGGGCGTATCGCTGAAATATCTTCCACTACATTATTCCCTTTGTTAATGACGTTTATACTGAAGTCCTGTAGGCCCCTTTCAATCCATGACATCATACTTTGTGGATCATCTCTTCCCAGGTATGTAATTCCTGCCGATGTAAATATTTTCGACAAAGGCGGATACATTATGGGCTCCCATTCTAATTCCCGACCTGAGGCTCTTGCAATCCTCCTTTCTTGCTCTTTCTGTAACTGTTTCCTTCTTTGCCACACGTCGGGCTTGAATCCTAAACCACATCGAGCCTTATGGTGTACTGGTTTTAGTGCTCTGACTATTCCTTGTTGGTATTTTCCCAAACCTCTCTTCGCTCTGGCTCCTTTCCCCACAGTCAGCTTGATTCCCATCTTGGTATTCCTTGACAGCTTGGGCGTGGGGGCTTTGCTTCCTTCAGCGATAAAAGTAGCATTGATAAATTCGAAGGAACGGAAGGAACATTCTACTGTATCTTTGTTCACCTCGATGTAGGGTGCATTAGTGGAGATGGACGCGACGATGTCTTCCTCACCAGCGACCGTGATCAAGCGATTACCTATGACAAACTTTACTTTTTGGTGGAGAGATGAAGGGACTGCCCCAGCAGAATGGATCCAAGGCCTCCCTAAGAGACAATTATACGAAGGCGAGATATCCATGACCTGGAATTCTATGTCATATGTACACGGGCCCACGTCTAGAGGAATCTCGATCTTCCCCATGACCGCTCGTTGTGTTTCATCGAATGATCTTACTGTGGAATGACAAGGCCTTAGATAAGACATATCAACTGGCATCCTGGAAAGCGTGGCCAAAGGCATGACATTGAGTGCGGATCCATTGTCGATGAGTACACTCGGTACTATGTAACCTTTACAATAGGTCGTAATATGTAATTCTTTGATAGAGCCTCTACCGTTTGGTGGTATTTCATCATCGCTGAAAGAGATGAAATTGTCCGCGTTTAAGTTGTTTGCCCACCTGTCAAGCTTTTCTAGAGATACATTGCTTTCCACATAAGCTTGATTCAGCACTTTTAGCAAGGCGTTTCGATGTGCCTCAGAGTTCAATAGCAGGGATAACACCGAGATTCTTGCCGGCTGCTTGTTCAACTGTTCCACGATGTTATATTCACTATGTTTGATGAACTTCAAGAATTCATGTGCTTCATCCTCATTCACGGGCCTTTTAGCTTCTTGTTCGGATTGTATTTCAACCTCAACCTCGGCTTCATGCATTGGCGCCTTTCCTTTTTGACTCGAGTCGACGGCTTTCTTTTTTGGTTCAACCACCTTGGGAGAATAACATCTCCCGCTACGGGTGAAATGCCCCACCTCGCTAACATCACCAGTCGTAGCTTCGGGCATGGTAATGCTGACATCATATTTCTACGGCACCGCCTTGATGTCCTTGTAAGGGAAGGGAGAAGGTACTTTGATTATCATCTTTGGTTTCACCTCTTCCTTCTTTGCTTCGTAGTAGATTACCAAGGGTCAGTTAGCGCTATAAGGGGGACCTGATGATTGACCCTCGGAAGCACATATATCCTTTTCGTCGATCTCTTCCTTCTTATTACAGATCTCAACCTCCTTATTGTCCATCATACCTTGAAGTAATTCTTTGAATTTCTCACAAAATTGGATGTGATGTCCTTCTATGCCGTGAAAAACGCAAAAACTTTGACCTTCCATGCTTTCCTCCTTGAAACTTCTACCGAGCAAACCCTTTTCAGTCATTATTTCCCACACTTTCCTCAAAGGTGTCCTTATCTCGGAGACAACTTTTGGCTTGCCACCTATCTTCTTGTGTCACCACACTCACGTTCCCTACGGGATGGTTAGGGAGCGAATTTCCAGCCACATTACCGGTGCCGTCAAATCGTAAAATCCCCGCATCGATAAGACCTTGAACCCTCCTTTTAAAGGCTATACAATTGTCCGTAGAATGCCCCTGGTTTCCAGTATGATACATGCAATTAGCATTAGGATCGTACCATTTTGGGTATGGAGGCTTCAACGGTGCCATGTAATGCGGGGATATTAATTATTTTTCCAATAATTTCGGGCACAGTTCTCCGTACGACACGGGAATAGGGGTGAATTGAGGTTTTTCATGATTGGGTCTTGTTGGTCTCTGTTCATTTTTAGGCTGACTTTGAGCGGGCGTAGTATTTGGCGGGGATATAGTGAACGGTCTTTGGTTATCAGTGGCATAGACGGGGTAAGGAGGGGGTGTTTGATAGTAGAGGTTTTGAAGAGGAAAATAGAAATTTGGGGGTAGGCGAAATTGAGGTCGTGGTTGGATTGGGTATGGATTGGAAGCGTAGTGGTTTCCAGCCCCCACCATATGGGTTTCAGGCTCTTTCTTCTTTATAGGTGCTGGCTTTTTTGAGCTCTCAGAACCTTCTATCCTTCCACTCTTGATGCCGTTCTCAATGAGTTCCCCTGATATTACGATATCAGCGAAGTCTTTTGTGGCATTTCCCACTAACTTGTCATAAAATGGTGCCTTCAAAGTGTTAATAAAAAGGACCGTTATCTCAATTTTAGTCAGTGGGGGTTCTACTTGAACCGAGATGTCCCTCTACCTTTGAGTGTATTGTCTAAAAGTCTCTGATGGCTTCTTTTCCATCATCTGCAGCGTTAGTCGATCGGGCGCCATATCGGAGACATGCTTGTATTGCTCACAGAACGCTGAAGCTAAGTCATTCCATGATTGGATCCTCTCTCTGCCGAGCTGATTATACCACCGGAGGGCTGACCCGATCAAGCTATCTTGAAAGTAGTGTATTAACAATTTGTCTTCATTCACATAACCAGCCATTTTTCGACAAAACATGATAAGATGCGCCTTTGGACACCTTGTTCCATCATATTTTTCGAAGTCTGGCACTTTAAATTTTGGAGGCAAGACCAGATCGGGAACCAAACTGAGCTCTTTGGCACTCATTGCAGAGGAGACTCTAGTTCCCTCTATCGCCCTGAGTCTTTCTTCCAGACTCTTATACTTGTCCTGAGCATCATGATCCCTCATTCTTAGCTTGGCTATTTCTATAGAACCATCCAAATCTGGGACAATAGGGTCAGCAGGGTTAGCTCCGGGGTTTGATACGAATATTCCTGGTCCTAGATGAGTAGGTGGTGGTACAGATGGTTGTTCCAGGCCTGTAGATTCCCTTTGAGGCCAATCTCCTGGTACTATATGGGGGTGAGGTGGAGTAAATCTTGGGGGATGGAGTGGACTCTGATTGACTCTCGAATGGGGTTTTGTAATACTAGGACTCTGCACAGGTCCTTTTCCTTTGACCAGGGTCGTTATCATCTCCATTAGCTTGGCCATTTGGTCTTTTTGCTCAAGTGATTCTTCCCTGGATTTCACCATCAGGTCCCTTGTTTCTTGCTGCGACTGGGCCAACTGCTCTTGCAACTGTCCTTGGATTCTTTCCATTCTTTCAATTTTTTCGTTGAGTTCAGCATCTATGGCTCTAGTTCTTAATCGGGTCCTATAAGGGCAACGCGATTCCAGATCCGTAATGTCGAACTGTAAGTTATACGATTTTTAGTCTTAGTGGATGATTGGGGTGATATGATGCTGTTGTATGGAATGCAATGCAAATGCATGGTATGAATGCAAAAAGGTGTCAATTCTGATTCAATTCCTTATAGGAAACTTCCTTAGAAAACAAAGCTCTTTACATAAAATAGATTACAGATATGGTTTGGCCTTAGCGCCTAATTCCCTAATCTTTTGGAGTAACGAAACCAACTCCTGCCCTTGGCTTGTCCGTGACTCATGCCGCATGCTTAATACTTCTGCTTCTGCTGCCAAAATTTGTAAGTGCTCGGCCACCTCTCGAATCTGATTTATGGCTTATCTCATGAGATAGTCTCTATTTTCGATTTACTTCTGAGCCTTATGTAACTCCTCCTCCCGTTGCTCCCTACTCTCTTTCAAGTACCCAATATAATCCTGACAATCCTGCAGTGCCACTTCTAACTCTTCGGTCTTCTTTTCCATTCCTTCGATTTTGCTCAAGCTTGCCTTTAATTCTATCACCCGAGTTGCGATTCCGATAATGATTTAAAGATATTTCCACCTCTGCCACTCTAGTCTTCAACTCATTTCTTCTGTTTTGGCCTTCCGAAACTTGCTTTTCTAATATCTCTTTCTGGGCCTTCATTTCTTGGAATTTCCTTTCCCATTGCTCAGTCCTAGCTCTTTCCTCTTGTAACTCTTGTCGCCATTGACTCGAAGTCTTTCCTAGTCCCGTAGTTCTCATTGAGAGACGCATCTTTTTGTGGTCCCTCTTTAGGCTATCCAACTCTTCTTCAGTTTTGTTCTTCCCTTTCCTTATCTTTTCTGCTTCTGATTTCTGTATCTTTACAGCCAATTTCAAGAGCATCCTCTCCTCCTCTAACTGTTCAATTTTCTTCTCGAGCTCTGAGCTCCGCCGTACAAAATCTTGCTTTATAATTTCTAGCTCTGTTGGTATCATTTGCAACCATTCCTCCGTAGATTGGCATTATCTGAACTCGGTCTCGAGATATTGTCGTTGATTCTTTTGTTTAGCCACACTGTATACTCAAAATTCGCCGTTTCGCCCACAGTCAACCTCTTCATCCAGTAGGTTTGCTTCCAAGCATTTGCAATTTCCTTAATCTTCTTCTTATAACCTTCTCCTGTATAAGAGAATTCGCTTCAATCCAACCCATGTGTTGCTGGCACAAACTGTCTAGACTGGTATTGTCTTGCTACTAGCAAAGGGGCATACCCGATGACTCCCCAAATTCCAGGTAGAGGGACCCAACTAAAGTCTCCGCATCTGTAAAGGATCTCTCCAGGCACCATCCATGGAGCTCTCCACTCAATGTCTCCTTCCTAAAGATTCTGAAGAATTGTCCTCCATCCTTCTTCCGTTATATCTTCTCGTCTTGACACGGCTACTTCCTCTTTTATCGGTGAATAATCCTTATAAAAGGGTCGACAAGAGACTTTATCCATCTTCCAAAGATGCCCATGAAACCATACTATCAATAGCTGTGCGCATCCGATAAACCTTCCTTCTCCCGCTCTTCTGCATGCATTTAATGATCTGAAAGTCTCCGCAAGAATTACCGGGACAGGTGTGACTTGTTTATCCAATCGGTCAAATAGATCCACTACTGCTTCATCTATGTGTCTCAGGGCTTTTGGGAAGATGACTAATCCGTAGAGGCTTAAGGCGAAGATATCAACTTTCCTTCTCACATCAGGATGCGTCA
Source organism: Gossypium australe (assembly GCA_005393395.2). Classification (NCBI taxonomy): domain Eukaryota; kingdom Viridiplantae; phylum Streptophyta; class Magnoliopsida; order Malvales; family Malvaceae; genus Gossypium; species Gossypium australe. The sequence goes on along the minus strand of CM016620.1, from coordinate 4,435,042 downwards.
AAATTAGATCCCTTAAATTTACCCAAGGAATACATCTCCCTTCACCTTTCTGTTGAATCTTGGTCGAGATCCACTGTTCACTCATTCCCGTAATTTTCATCAACTTCTTCGCCAAAGGAGGGACATAGGCAGGCCTAATATAAACCTTGTCAACTTGCATTCCAGGAATACAAAGTAAAGTGGTATATTCTTCTATTGTTGGCACCAAATCCACTTTCCCAAAAGTGAAGCAACTGTATGTAGAATTCCAAAACTGGACCATAGCCCGAAACAGGTGTTTATCTATCTTAACATCCAATAAGTGAGAGATGTCGCCGTAACGGTGGCGGAACATCTGTTTAGCTTCATCTTCCCAATGGGTCCAGATATCTCGCAACTCTTGAAGCTCATTTTGTGTCACACTGACACGGGTGAAGTCCCTCAGCTCCGGTGTATGACCTTCAACTAAGCTATCTCCTTTTTCCAACTGCAACTTTTCTGACCACGCGCGCACAGCCGCATTGTCCTCTACTTTATCAAGAAAGTCGTTTTCCATAGCAAACTTCCTATATCAGCAATCGAACAGAAATTGACACCTCTATTATATGGAATGTCATGCAAGTCAAACAAATCAACATGAGTCAGTATTGCGTAATCAAAACAAGCAAAATACCATCACACACTTATCTGGGTAACTATTTCGACGTTCTACCTAGGGTAGGCTCTAGGGCTTCTACATGGGGTCTGGTTCTAGAGAGGGGTACCTGAACCAGTAGATTCCTCAATCCTCACCCATTATAGGCTCATACGGACCGAGTTTGGTTCAGGGGGATACATTTCCCTATGGCCATGCGGAGGTGAAGACCTCACGGAGCACATAGGTACGGATGTATCCCGGAAGCAATCCACTAGCCCATGCGGAGGTGAAGACCTCACGAAGGCTTAGTTTCTTACTCCACTTAAAAGGTGCGACCACAACGGTCATGCAATGCAGGTGCAAGTATTATGAGACTCGACATTATTGCAGTTATAGCACAAACAGATGCATCAAAAGAAACATGATTTTTTCAAAACAATTTTCTAAATTTTCGATCAAAAGGACAAAATCAATCAATTTATGGCCTGACTCTCGAAGAGTCCCCAGTGGAGTCGCCAAGCTGTCGTAACCATTTTTTTGACAAAACGGAATCGACTTTGGTTTTGAAAATAAAGAAAACGGGAGTCGCCACCGATCTTTATTAGGTGTGATCGAGTCACCTTTGTTTTAATAAAACATTTGGTTTATTAAAACAAAAATTTTGGTCTACGAAATCTGAGAAAACGAGTTCGGGAGTCGGTTACGTACAAGGAAGGGTTAGCACCCTTGTAACGCCTAAAGTTGGTACCAAATTGATTGATGTTGTCCTAATGTTGAAAACTTGAAAATATTTAGGGTAAAACTTTCGAGAAAAAAGTTAATTGGATTAGGATTGAATCTCAAGACTAACTCGCTTCAAAGGAATAAAAATGTCATACCCAACACGTTAGGATATAAGACCCTTATATTTTGACACCGAAGTCATCTTTGATCTTCAAACATGTAAAAGAAGAGGGTATTTGAATATTTTAGTCGAGCGAAAAAATCGACACCCAACACGTTAGGATGTGATTTTCCGAACTTCTAAACACACAAATATTACCTCTTTTTTAAAAAAATGTCGAGTTGCAATTTAAAACTGTCGATCCACATGAAATGACGAAAACGAGAAATTAACAATACTGATAATAAAAGATACAATAATATAAAAATATAAAAAGGTAAGAGATGGCATTAAATAATAATAAAAGAGTTAGAAGGTGCTAGTAAAGATCGAGATAATAGGAAATATAATAATAATAATAATAACAATAGCAATAATAAATATAATAATAATAGTAATAATAAGATAACAATAATACTGACGCAAATATGTACATATGTAATATAAATATAGTAATGATAACAAGACAATAGTATAGTAATATAATAATAATAACAATAGCAATGATAAATATACTAATAATAATGATGATAGTAAATAGTATAATAATAATAGTAAAATAGTAATAATATGTACAGAATAATTATAGTTATAATAATAGACTTGAGGTAGAATATGTACAATATACTAACATGAATATAGTGGTGATAATAAAATAATAATACTGATACAAAGTATGTACAATATGATAATATATATAATATAATAATAATAATAATAATAATAATAATAATGATGATTAATAATAATAGTAGTAAGTATATACAAGTAATAGCATAATAATAATAATATAGAAAGAATAATAACATAATGATAATAGCATAATAATAATAAAATAATAATAGTGAATATAATAGTGATAATAATAATAATGATAATATGTACAACCTAATAATAATAATAGTAAATATAATAATAATAATAATAATAATAATAATAATGATGATGATAATAATAATAATAGTGATAATAATAATAATAATAAATTTAGTGTAATTAGTAGAAGGATGAAAATGATAAAGAGGACTAAATTGAGAAAGAAATAAAACTACGAATCTAAATTAAAAAAGAAAAAGGAATCGGGGGTCTAAAAATGAAGCGCGCGAAGAGAGAAGGGACCATTTGGGAAAATATCCCTAGCTTTTATGCGCTACGTTTTGTACAGGACCAAATTAGAACCTAAGAAAATCTGTTGGGGCAGATGTGAGAATAACAAAACTTGATTAGAAAGGTAAAACATGCGGAAGGGCTAAAAGCGCAATTAGCCCTTCCGTTCAAAAACACGCGGATCCTGGCCTTGGGTCGGGTCGGATTCGGGTTGACCTCCCCAAAATGACGTCGTTTTGACGTCTGGGGAGGCCCTTCAAGGCGACGTTGTTTCGTTGCCTTATATAAGGCCAGAATTTTTTTTGCTCATCCTCATTTGCTTCATTTTTCTCCAAAAAAGAGGGGAAACCCCTTTGTTTTCTCTGGGTTTTGCCCAGAAACCGACCACGGGGGTCACCGCCGGCGCCGTTGTCGGCCACCGCGGAATTCACAAAAAGGTAGATTTTTCTCTCCCTTTTTTATTATTTTTTTATATGTATATTTGCAAAATAAAAAATTGAAACAAAAAGAAATAAAGATAAATAAATGAAAATACCTCCGAAAGTCTAATCTGATTTGCGTTTCAGATTTTTTTGTTTAATCTCTGCTCTTATTTTTATGTTTTTTGAATCTGTTTTTCTTTATTTTGATTGATTGACGAAAAAAAAGAGTCCCTGTACATGGTTTCATATTTGGCTTTTATGGAGCCAAAAACAAAAAAGCAAGAAATAAAATACAATATTTTCTTTCTTTTTCTTGTTGCTGCTGCGTTGTCTTCCATCTTTGCAGGGTATGGTTGCCGACAGAGGCAAATGCGCATGGAGACTGCGGCGCACACGGTAGTGGAGGTCAGTGGAGAGCGGCGCACCAGGGGCTAGGGTTTCAGAAACCCTAGCAGTCTGAAATCAGTGTTTGGGCTTTTAGATTTGGTTCAAAATTATGGGATTTGGTATAAATTGGGCCTATTTTAATCTGTTTGGGCCCATTGTAATTGGACTACTATTTTATTTTTTTGGTTTGATAATTGGGCTTTGTTAGCCTGGACAAAGCTGGGCTATGACAATAATTATACTTTCTTTCTTTTTTTATATCTACCTATACAATTTTCAAATATTCTCACTCGCTCATTTTCAAAAATTCATCAATTAATGAAGTATGGTACATTATAGGCATTAATGAAGTCAATTCATGTAATCATTCTTAAGAAGATGTAAACGTGACTTCCTCCATTCTTTCGATCATTTTTTAAGATAATATATCTTAAACTTGATATATCAGGGGGCTACAATTTTTGATCAGTCTGTATGCAAATCAAGGTGGGGTTCGTACATAAACAATGCATATCCTGGGATGGTTCAACATGGAGGACACGAAACGATACCCGCTGAACAGTATGAATTAAGTTCTTTAATGATGACAAAAAGTTCGTTGCTCTGTTCATAAACTATCAACAAGGTCGGGATCATCGTCTTAGTTTTTTCGGTTGGAACGATGAGCAGCCTTAATGGCAGCGACTTTCACGGGGAGAACTGCTGTAGCAGCTGCCAAGGCTGTAGTCAATAGTAGCTACTCCGCCAAAGGGGCACTTGAGCCGTGCTGCTCAAGCCACTGCTGATTTTGGTAGCCATACGAATACATAGATGATGAAGCGTAAAGTTCCCTTTGCATAAAAATAATAATTTGTTTTATACCAGTCTAGCATGAATAGTATAGGGGATGTTTGAGTGTCTGCCCATTTAATTTGATGCACAATTTCATGCAATAACTTTAATATGTCTGAATATGACATGTCAAACATTTTGTCTAGAATCTGGATGTTCCTATGTTTGAATTTGAAGGTTACCCCAATTTTTTATGTGGGGAATGGATCTAATATAATGTCTCGTTTAATTACTAGTATAATATACGAGGAAAAAAATTATTTATTACTTATGTATTGCAATAGTAAGACATAAAAAAATAAAATTAGAAAGATAAGTAAAAACTCAGGTAAAAAACAAAGACCTCTTCAAAATAAACAATTTTTTTTCTTTTCTTTGCTAAAAATAAGTCATATGAATGACTAAATATTACCGATTGAATTAATTTATTGCTAACTCATATGCTGACACGTGTAAAAAATAATACTCCAACCAAACGTAGCATAAGAATTTACAGTTTGCTGATGAAATTGACTCATTTTGAGTTTGTTGCTGCTCCCATTCCACACCATCACCAAACTATGAAATGTGTAAACTATTTTTATAAATGATGATTCAACTTGTAATTAGTAATAATGGATTAAGAAAAGAATGGAGTTTTAAGAGACAAAAATAGATTGAAGATTCTAATCATAATTATTCAATTTCAATTCAATGCAAACTTCAAATCCTTATAGGTCTGAACTCATTTACTCAAGAGATGTTAGGTCCCCTCAAGAATATTCTAACATATAAGTCCTCATTTTTTTAGATACTTAAGTATATGATCCACTGTTTTCTAGTGTCTAGGGCCAAGATTCATCAATTATCTACTCATCATCTCAACTGCAAAATAGATATATGGATAAAGCATTGCATACATAAGGTTTTCATTTGAAAATGCATATAAAACCTTTCTTAGATACTCTCTTTTTTCTACTGTTGTAGGATAGTCTTCCAAAGAAAGATGAACTTGGCATAGAAGGTTGTGCACCTTTCTTTGCTTAAGAGATTACAAATTGTTTCAAAATTTTTCTATTTATGAAGCTTGGGATAACACTACCATTCAATTAACAACAAAATGTTATATCAGTATAGGTTGAAAACTCTATATCGATGGCCAAAAGGGTTATGCCAATAGTAAAGTAACCATTGGTACATATGACATTGATATAGACATTTACCGACACAAAATGAGATTGTCGAAATAGGTCTAAAAGCCTATGTTGACAATTTGAGTGTTGATAAAGTAGTAATTGTCGGTATAAGTACGATCTACAAAAGTTGATTTGCTAATACCTATACCGACTGTCATGTGCATCAATATAAGTATATCGACAGTTCGTTCCATTGATATAGGTTGCAAGTGCAAACATACAATTGAACATATAGTGACATTTAATGATTGTAAGTAAAAGGGTTATACAAGTGAAATTCCAATTATATCCCTAAAGTTATAGCAACATTTTCGGTGTCGAAAAATTCTTATTTTGGAATATTTTTGGGGTGATAAAAATCTCATGTTTACTTCTTTTATTCACTAATTAGATATTTGGGTCAAAGTAAAAAAGTTTAAATCACTTAATATGTGTGGTCCACATTTAATCTATTCACATAATTCCAATCCAATGGCTCAAATTGATTCCAATAATGCAATATCTCACTATTTAATATTCTAATATAAATTTTCATGATAAATTATCAAAATGCCCTTTTTGCGAAAAAATTGCATTTTATCCCCTTATCACTTATTACTTTTCTCTAATTTCATTCTCAACACTTAGTACTTCAATTTTTCATAGTCCAAACTTATTATCCTTTGTAACAGCCCGATTTTGGGCTCAGTCGAAACAGTGGTTTCGGGACCAGAAATCCGATGTTGAGAAATTTATTTCATTTAAATTTTGTTTTAATTCATTTAATTCACTGAATTACCAAAATGCCCCTTAAAAAAATTCTTTTGAAACATACCCATCCATGTCCATTTTTGTCCACCAACTTAACCAATGGCCTAATTATCATTTAAGGACCTCCAATTTAAAATTTCATAACAATTGGACACCTCTAACATGTAGAACTCAACTTTTTCACTTTTTACAATTTAGTCCTTTTGACTAAATTGAGTGCCAAACGTCAAAATTTTCGAATGAGATTTTCACGAAATCATTCCGTGAAATTGTAGACCATAAAAATATAAATAAAATAAATTTCTCAACATCAGATTTCTGGTCCCAAAACCACTGCTCCGATTAAGCCCAAAATCGGGCTGTTACAACTCTCCCCCCTTTGGGGATTTTCGTCCCCGAAAATCTCACCAGTTAATGGATTTAGGTCTAATTTCACAAGTCACTTTTAGCTTCTCATATAGTCTCGGCATCTTCAACATCTTACTTCTTAAATAAAAGATAATTATCACTGTGCTAGACATCATAACATTCTATCTTTAACTCACTGATATATGTATCAAGATCATTTGAAAATGAAAACCAATACACAGGTCTAAGTTGAACTTCCTATCATTCACACTTTGTCAACTTCAATTTCTTCTCAAATCTAGAGAAAGATTAAACTTATAATAGAATTTACTTCAACTGTTACTCGTCGAAGCACTTAACTATACTGATGCCACAATACTCATACAACTTAAAATCATAGTACCATAACAAGACTAACTTCTCAATTACTTTAGTAGATAATGTCCCTGCTGAAAACAAAACATCTCAATCATCGGAGAAATTTAAACACAAATTTCCATAACAACCAATACAAAAGCACAATCTTTATACCTCTGGTAACTGTATCAAGTACTCTCGCCATCAAGTCAAAACTTATAATCATCATAAGCATTTTAATAATAAGAAGAAACCATTTTCATCAATGGAACATTTCCTACTGATATCTCATGGCTGATACTTTGAACAATAATTTATTAAGGAAACAGAAATAACAAATCTCAAAACATAGAGCTACACAGAAAATACTCATAAGTACTAAAAATAATCTTAACAAAAGCCACACAACCTTCCTTTATTTTTATTGAGTAATAGCTAGTAAAACTGGGCGCTAACATCATACAGACCTTATCGTCAACTTTCTATCTGTGCATGATGCAGAAAACCAGAAAAGACAGAGCAATTTTGATCATAGCTCAAATAGACTACAATGCTTTCATCTACCTGTAAATTTAGCTGACATTCTATACTCTAGGAATTTCATTCGAAATCTTGCAGATATATATACTCTGAGAGTAAATGGAAACATATAATAGTCGGAAGAGATTGCTGTAATTTCTCAACCATAACACTGCATTCAGTCACTAATATATCTCGATCATGATTTCACTATCTAATTCTGTCATTACTAATCTGATATATTCCAATTGCAAACAGAAATAAATTCAGAATAAATTCCAGCAATTATATACTTTAGGCCTCATACCTAGATGAGTTAATTAGCTGAGTTTGACCTTTCTTAAACTATAACATTTCAGAATCCGAATGATTTTCATATTAATCTGACATCTTTTCTGCAACTGTGTTCATTTACTAAACCATTCTCAACTCTGATCACGTTGTCAATTAATCTACAATTCAACTATTTAGTCTTCCACTTATAAACCCATTCGGTCAAAATTTCATAAAATTTCTTATAACATACCTTATTGGAAGGGGGTGAGGTTGTAACGCCCCTGACTTGCCTCTTATATTCATGCATATAACTTAACACTCATCAATATATATATTTTGTTTCAAGTAACTTACATGCATACTCATTTTACACAACCTTCCTATCATCTTATACAAACAAGTGCACTTATACTTTCATTCATAAATCTCGAGTAAAATTACTCATAACATTCACTTAATTTCACAAGTTATACTCATAGCATCATACAAATGCCAACCAATCATGAACACTTATCATAGTATAATCTTTCCTTTCATCTCATCTTTCATATTTCAAGAGAAATTCCCATCCACAATTTATTCATCATCACATAAACATCATAAACTACTATTCTTACTTTTTACGAGTCTCAACTCATAAACACACTGTCTGCACTATCAAATTTAACTCGATTGAAGTGCACATCTGTCTAATAAAACAATTTACATCAGGGTCGGGAGTCGTCACACTATCATAGTTCAATATGGCATGTATAGCTAGACTCTCACACTCACTATGGTAGTCCGAGAACCGACTAAACTATAGCTCTGATACCACTAAATGTAACACCCCTTACCCGTATACTACGCCGGAACCGGGTACGAGGCATTACCAGACTTAACAATACATTCTACCAAATCCCAAGCCACACAATTTCACTTATAATTTAAACTTTAACAAACACATGCATACACAAGCATTATAACTCCATGACCAATATGAACCACAACTCGTGGCTAAATACAGAATAATCCTTATTACCATTATGAAGCAATACGTTTAATCAATTAATTAACACATATACAAAATGACTTAGTCAAGCCCCTATACATGCCATAACTTAAATCATTATAAAAAAAGATACCCATAGATAGCTTGATAGTGTGAAGTGATCTCCGACGCCCTTCAGCCCGAGCTTGTTTAATAGGACTCTAAAACATGGGAAAGAAAGGGGGTAAGCTTATAAAGCTTAGTCAGTTCACATGTAAAAATAATAAGCATTAGCAATGAATTTAGCTTACTACTAAGCTGTCATAACTTGCATAAATAATGCTAAGTTCTTACTTTCGCAACTTACTCATTTGTAGCCTTACCAAAGCCTCAACGAAACAAATCCTCACAACAAGTTCTCTAATTGATACAATCATTAGATCACATGCTTATACCTTATTACTCATGTTCACATTAATCTGTCTACTTGAACCACTATCACTAATTTTTATTCTTGAACTACAGAGCTCCAAATTACAAACCGCTAGTTTTTCCTGAAACTAGACTTACATATCTTCATACCATAAAATTTCTAGAATTTTTTGTCTTGCCAATTAGTACAGTTTATTCATTAAAATTTCCCATGTTTCACTGTTTGACTATTCTGACCTCTCGTCACTACAAATCAATTATCTCCATGTACAGAATTCAGATGACCTTATTGTTTAGTTTATTTGAAACTAGACTTATTCAGAATTTCAGGAATATAAATTATATCACATAATTATTTTTTAAAATTTTTAATGATTTTTCCAATACGAACAGGGGATCACGTAGTCATTCTGAACCAGTCTCACAAAAATTGAATATCTCAAATTATACAAATCCTTTGTTGCTCTGTTCTTTTATATGAAATAGACTCAATAAAATTTAAATCAATATCTCATCCAACTTATAATTCAATTATACTATTTTTGGTGATTTTTCAAAATCACGTAACTGCTGCTATCCAAGACAGTTTTATTTGTAAATTTTGCTCTCACTTAGTTGTATTCATTACTTACCTATAACAATCTTTCCAATTTCCGGTTACATATCGAGCATATTGCTCATACGTTACACATACATATACCTACACTTATCACTACAAGCCACACATAATTTCACTTAATCAATTTTCTCGGTGAACTCATCGGTAACCTTACCAAAGGCTCAAAATACAAAGGGCACCTTACTTAATAGCTTGCTTACATACCTGCAACATTCTTACTTAACACATGAGTACTCTTTCATAATATAGGCATATTGCTAATCATGTCATAAAGTGTCACAAACATAACTGAAAACTCATCACTTACTTAATACTTGATAATCTCAATTACTTACAATCTCAATATTAAATAAGCCTTAAATGCATACCTGTACTCATACCTGTACTCTTTCTTCATGTTCTCACCTTGTCATTTCTTTGACTTACTCTTTGGACTACTCGGGAACCTTTTCCTTTTTGAACTTACCATTGCCATGTCTTGACATGGTCTTACGTGGTATCCTTGCCTTATGAACTCACCAATGCCATGTCTTGACATGGTCTTACATGATTTCCTTGCCTTATAGAACTTATCAATGCCATGCCTTGGCATGGTCTTACATGATATCCTTATCTTACCAAATGCCATGTTCCAAACATGGTCTTACATGGTATCCTTGTCTTACCAAATGCCATGTTCCAAACATGGTCTTACATGGTATCCTTGTCTTAGTGCCAATGCCACAAACTTGATGTGGTCTTACATGGAGTCCTTAATCAATGCCGATGCCATGTCTTGACATGGTCTTACACGGGATCCTTGCCTTACCAATGCCATGTCTTGACATGGTCTTACATGGTATCCTTAATCGTCAATTCCTCCTTAAATGCCATGTTATGAACATGGACTTTTCCGTCAATTCTTCCTTAATTTCCATGGTATAGCCATGGACTTTGAGATATCAATGCCTTGTCAGTCATAGCTGAAACATACTTGCTCAAATTCTCAAGGTTCGCATAACTCAATAATAACATTACTAATAACAATAATTGCATAATAAAATGCTACTCAACTTATACTTACATTCTAAATCTCATCATATCATCAACTTAACTTATTCTCATCAAACTATGCTAGTCAGTACTTTCTTGTTATCATACAAAGCCATAATACATAAAATATGGTCTAATAAAATTATACAAGTTCTCTTTCCAATATCGAATTATTATCGAACATTAATCATTATCTGAAACTCAATACTATAGTATTTACGGCCAAAATATCAATTTATCATTCAAATATGCATAATTAAATGCTTATTAAACATATGAACTTACCTCGATACCAAAACGATCATTTTACCAACTTTCCCGATTTTTTATTTTCCTCCTGTTCTAGGTCCAAATCTCGTTTTTCGGGGTCTAAGACATCACATTTCACTTATTTAATTAATGTACTACTCAAAACAGTCCCTACTCAAACTTTGGAAAAATTACAATTTTGCCCCTAAATTTTTGCATAATTATGATTTTGCCCCTAGGCTCGAAAATTAAACTTCATCCCTTATTCTTATGTTTTATAACATGCTAATCATTTTTCCCTTCTATGGAAACAAATTCTTGCTCTAACATGCACTTATGTACATTAGGTATTTTTTGCCGATTATGTCGTTTTACTCGTTTTCACTTAAAATCGCTTAGTAAAAGTTGTTTAACATAATTCTGAGCATATTTTGCCATAAAACATCAAAATAAATACATTTCACCTATGGGTATTTTTCCAATATGAACCCTAGGTTAAATTATTGCTAGAATAAGCTAAATCAAGTTACCAGGACTCCAAAAACGTAAAGAACATGAAAACGGGACTAGAATGGACTTACCATGAAGCTTGGAAAGCTTGAAAACCCTATCCATGGCTTCCCACATGTTAAATTGGCCTAAGCTTGAAGGTGGACAAATTTGGCATTTAAATTTTGTTTTTAATTCATTTAATTCACTAAATTACCAATGCCCCTTAAAAAAATCTTTTGAAACATATCCATCCATGTCCATTTTTGTCCACCAACTTAACCACTGGCCTAATTATCATTTAAGGACCTCCAATTTAAAATTTCATAACAATTGGACACCTCTAACATGTAGAACTCAACTTTTGCACTTTTTACAATTTAGTCCTTTTGACTAAATTGAGTGCCCAAACGTCAAAATTTTCGAATGAGATTTTCATGAAATCATTCTGTGAAATTGTAGACCATAAAAAATATAAATAAAATAAATTTCTCAACATCAGATTTCTGGCCCCGAAACCACTACTCCGACTAAGCCCAAAATCGGGTTGTTACATCCTTTGTTATTAATGGTTTATGCAAAGTTTTGCATTTATGATCTTTCTCAATAAATTGGAAAAAATAGCAATTTAGTCATGTACTTTTTACTTTCATTCAATTTAGCCCAATTGGAAACTCCTTAACCCTAGTACATACTCTTTATCATTCCCATACCAAATAATCATATTATCTCATTTTTCTCTGTTTTGTCAAACTTCACGTTAGTCTCTACACTTTTCCAAAATTTTCAATTTAGTCTATTTTCCATTATTTCAAGTTCTCGCTCATACTCACTACCAATTTTGAATTAACCCGATAAGAATATTCACTAAATATATCTCTTAAAATTTTCTCATATTTTCACTATGTACTCACTCGAAATAGTATTATTCACCATACCAAAAATTTTGAAGCATTACAATATCTTCAGCACTATATGAGTGCCACAAAACATGGTTGACCATAGTTGTTGGATGTGACCCAATTTTCTTATAACTTGCAGTAAAGTGAAGCAACAAATCAGAGTCTGTTTGAGATAGTGATCGGGCAGCAGCCACTTACACCTAACATTGTTGCTATCAGTTACATAGGACCTAATCCAACAACTTACCAATTTGATTAGGCTTGTCAAGAATGAAATGACATAGCCAAGGCTTGTCTACATAAGGCAAGCAAGCGCACTAAGAAATGGACTGGTTAGAAGCACGGGGATGTTTAGTCTCAGGTTAGTGACTTAGCCTTGCCAAATTACACTTGATTTTGCACAAACCTAACTTGAACAAGAGGCTTATGCGATGATATGAGGGTCCTTTCAAAGTTCTAAAATGAGTAGGCAAGTTTTCCTACAAACTTGAGTTGCCAATAAAACTCAAGGTTCCCCCAGTGTTCCATGCCAGTACGCTTAAGCCTTTTTTATGAAGATCTAGATCGAGGCAACCACAACGAGTGTCAGTAGGAGTAAAGTTCTATTATAATCGAGATGTTGAGTGCATCATGGCAAATTGAACTATTCGATGGAAAAATTATAAACCAAGGCATGAGTATTTTGTTCGATAGAAGGGACTTCCTGACAGTGAGGCCAGTTGGGAACCAATCGAAGCTTGTGATAATTCTAAGATAAGATAGACAATTTTTTTTTGAGAACATAATGAAGGCCTCATTAGAACAAGTAAAGGAGAATGTCATAGGTCGTGCACAAATCCCATGACTAAAGCGTGCACTATTGACCCTAGTTGCTCTTATAAATGATTTGAGGTCACTGGGCTTACTAGGATTAGCCTAATACTTGGAAGATTCAAGCCCAAAGTACTTGAAGTCTAGAGAACTTGTAAACACTCTAGTAACTTGTATTTACCTTGGTAACTTTATAATCCTAAGGGCAAGATCATTGACAGTTTAAATTCCTTAAGACTCTAGCTTGTAAATAACTTGGAATGTAAATTGTTGATGTAATTTGATTGTATTGTTGGATGTAGGGCGAGCTCAACTATAAATAAAGACTTGCTTACCTCGTTTGTAGTCATCATTCAATCTTGTATTGATTATTTACCTAGTAATCAATTTGAGAGCATTTACTCTAAAGCTTTTCTGCCTTCTTGAGCATTTTTTTTCCTTTTTTGCTTGCTTCGCTTAGTGCTTTTTAGCATCAATGTGATAGAGAATTCTCTTTGAGATTCTCAAATGCGAGGGTTCAAGTAAACTTAGGTAAATTTGAAGTGAACTTGCTATTTAATGTCGCACAGTTTGCTAGGTTAAAGTCCAGGCCCGTGACATTTTCATGAAACCACACAAACTCATCTCAAACATTATAAAATTCATTTTATCCAAAACCCTAAATTCATGGAAATTATTAGGTTTTGATTAAGAGGTTGCCAACTGTCGACTTCCTTAAGCCCTAGAATTGGTTTAAGAAACACTAACTTATGGTTTTGAAAAAATGTATGGTCCTCAATTTAATTACAAAATTGAACTCTTATTTAATGAATAGGCAAGAAGAGCATACTAAATTCGCACACCAAAAAAAAATTAATATCAATTTCCACAATAGTTGCAAACAAAACAAATTCAACATTGATAAAAAAATTAAATTTAATATTTATCTATTATAAAAATCCAATAGTTAAATTTTCAATTTTTCCAAAACATAACACTAAACTTGAATATTTAACATATTTGAATATAAAAAATATTATTATTTTATTGAAATTAGATTTTGAAAAATAATATTGAAAAAATAACAAACATTTTGAAAATTTCAAATTCCTTTTTCAAGGATTCATTATTACCTCATCCAACAATGTTTGTAAATATTTTAAAGTTTTAAAATATTATACAAGTCCAAAATAAATTACTATATTTTATATATATATATTGCCATGGCATTCCAATCCAAAACTTGTGATGTTTTAACTCTGCCTGTCTCTCAATTTTTTCACCCTAAAAATCGCTGTCTTTCAGTCAGTCTGAACCCCATCACCGCCCTTCCCATGTCTTCTTCTTATAACCTGTCAACCATGAGAGTGTCAGTCCAATATAATCCATACCCACCCTCTGTCTCTCCCTCTACCTCTTGTTACCCTCTCAGAACCAAAGTGCATGAATAAGCTTTTGACATGGGCTTTCCCTCCTCATGCTTTCATGTTTCAACCCTCCATGAAGATCAAATCATTTCCCTTCCCCTTATTCCCTCCTTCCATGCCCTCCTCAACTCTCCATGGTGGTATGTTTCTCCATCCATCTTTTTCGTTGATATTAATCCATGTGTGTATGTTCATGATGATCAAATTAAACCAATGTGTCTTCTCTTTCTCAGGTGTTGGAAAGTCTCATCAGGAAGTGCATGGCCATGGAGATGATTATGAATACTCTGATGATGATGGATCACATGGTGGGGAGAAGAAGAAGAGGCTGAACATGGACCAAGTGAAGGCTTTGGAGAAGGTTTTGAGCTGGGAAACAAGCTTGAACCTGGAAGAAAATTGCAGTTGGCTAAGGACTTAGGGTTAAAACCAAGGCAAATAGCGATCTGGTTTCAAAACAGAGGGCTAGATGGAAAACAAGCAATTAGAAAAGATTATGACGCCTGAAGAAACTATATCAAACAGCCAAAGCTGACAATGATGCCCTTCAAGCTCAAAACAAGAAACTTACTGCACAGGTAAAATTAAAAGTTAACACAGTAATCCATATTTGGGTTTTGAAGATGAGGAAATTTGGGTATAAATTATTGAATTCAAGGGTAAATTTCTTTGATGCAGCTATTGTCTTTGAAAACCAAAGATTCAAATGAAACCAAGATCAAGAACGAAAACGAGGTTCATGGTGCAGCAATGGAAGCGAACAATTATGATGAACTTAGCCATAAGGCCTGCAACAACAATGACTCAACTTCTTCATGGTTCAACGAAACCAAGCCTCCATTGCTAAAACTTGACCAAGTGGTTCAACAAGATCAGAGTTTGGCTTGTCATATGTTTAACCAAGATGGTGATGAACGCAAGGTTTCTGGCCTTGGGCTGACCAAT